>JBBELK010000144.1:0-150116 GCA_037783545.1 Henricia sp. BOLD:AAB3569 | reverse complement strand
TTGAAGATCGGAGTGTTAAGGGCGCTAATCAACCAAAAATGAAAGACAGAAGCCCCTGAGGAAATTTAGAGTTATAAATTCAACTTCTAGAGGATCAAAAACGTATAATTGGATTTCAAGATCATTCAAATCGGACAATTCTCTGGCATTTTATGAGGTCATGACATAAGGATATGGTGGCCATTTTGAAAAATGGCGGCCATCTTGAAAAATGGCGGCCATTTTGAATTTTTAAGTGGCTAACGAGCTTTTTCAAAAAAGTGGCCCAAGAGGGATATACATGCAAAATTTGGTGCTTGTATCCAGTTTGGAAAGATTGTTTCACTTATCTGCTGTACTATATGCAGGTCGCTTGCTTGCAAACCGCGGTGCGCGTATACTACGTATGCGGAGTACTCGCCGATCGTCTCGAAATCGCGAACAAATCCCTCCAAATAACCCCGTCTGAAGTTCTCCGCACAGTTTTTTGCTGGCGAACGTACTCTTCCAACTGTCCACATGATATTTTGCTAATCTACCAAGGTATTTCTGCAGAATTATTGCTGAAAAGGCTGCTGACAATTAACTTTGTGCACAGTTTGTACGTGTTGTCACGGAGTTGTTTACCGTTGCTACAGGGTTTGCCTCGCTCTGGATTAAAGATGGCTGACTCGTGAATAGGGCTAATGACGGGCAGAATTTTGCCCGTGGTCACGTGGTTATTATTATGGTTTTAGTAAGTGGGTATATTTTTGCATTGACATTTGTAACCCGGCCGTACGTGTCGAACATATCCAAATGTAAATAAAGTACATTGCCTAAAGCAAAGGGCCTCGCCAATTTTTAAATATAAAACACACAATGCGCACGCGCAAAGACGACCAATCAAGATGAAGCGCCCTTTACCTGTCCTTATATTCTCATAGGTGTAATATGTGGACGGGAACCAGTCTAACGCGTACACAAACCAATATCGACTAGAATAGTCTTGGGCCAAGACTACATACACACAGAAGGACGGCGTGGCTATGGGGTCACCGCTGGGTCCGATTTTGGCAAACATTCCCATTGGCTTTTGCTGATCTACCCGTGAAATGCACGCTACTCGTGTTCCACCGTTATGTTGATGACACATTTGCTGAGTTCGATTCAGTTGCAACATGCAAAGCCTTCCTCTATATGCTAAACGGTCTCCATCCCGCACTCAAGTTCACCCACGAGATGGAGCAATCGAAATAGGCTTGATCAGTGTACTGGTGTCAAGAGCAGCAAACATCTGTTCCCTGGGTAAGCTACACGACGAAATAAACCATATCAAGTCAATCCTGCGCATCAGTAATATTATAAGCAAACATGTATCCCTCACGCTCGCAAACTGCTCTAAACCGCGATCTCACGGACCGCACACATGCCCTGTGTATCTTAAAGTACCGTGAAGAGGAAAATGTTCACAAAGTTATGAACAACAAGTGACGAAAGCCGTGACGCGCGCCTACTACACCGTTCAGCCGCGTGCAATATTCACTGCACGTAAGTTATTTCCGGCAACCCGTAAAGACGTATTACCTACCACACAACTTGACAATGAAAAGAATTTACAAGTCGGACGTCACATAAACCCCCCCTGCGCTAAGGGGCCGTCCATAAAGTACGTACGCACGGAGGGAGGGGGGTCCAAGCCAATGCGTATGTACGAATGTCTTTTTAGTAAATCGGGAAAGGATGGACAAGTTGACCATGGCTTCAGGATTTTTTTCACACATCTCACATTTTTCTCACTCCTCAAATTAGGTTTTCCCATTAAATCCCCAGTTGAATGATGCTTGATGTGTCATTTTAAGTAAACAAAAGAAATCTATACATTTTGTCATTTATTTCAGACTTAGGTGGCGACATGCGAATCGTACTACACGTAGTAGTATATAGCACTATACATGTACATGTAGTACTGAACCTACGCGGTCAACTAGGGACTGCAAACCCAATCCACATACACGCCCCGGATTCGAACCCAGGACGCCATAAGTGAAAGGCAAGGATAGAACCACTACGCCAACCTGCCCGCCCTCGGTAAAATTTTGGGCAACTGCAAATAATGTAAACTCCTAAAAAAAGAAATTTTCCTTGAATTTGGAATCATTAGAAAGCCCCGTTATTTCTCTTTACAGTGATGCGTCATTTATGATTAAGCAATTAAAGGGGATGTGCAGTACAGCCGAATATGGGCTGGGTGTAAAGTGAAATGTCACACAATTCGGTGCAGAAAACGCTTGGTGGATGGATGGAATGTATTTTGTGACATTTCACTTTACACCTAACCCGTATTCTTGCTTAATCATAACAAATGACACAATTGTAAGGAGGAATAACATGGCTTTCCTTGATAACAAGAGAGAAATTGTCAATCAAACTTGAGTTTCCGAACTTTTTTTGAGGAGTTTATTTGGGCTTTAAAACATTTATAGTCTTTATCGTCCGTTTAAGACTGGCCACACGACGTGCTCACATCCAACGGGGATGCGTAAGCTGTCTAACAGTGATTTAAAGATGAATTTATTTTTTGATAGATTGTCTATAGGGAGTCGCATTTAATCTTAAAGGGCCCCTTATTTAGGATTTTTATCAATGAAATCTATGCTTTAAAACCACTTTACTCAGTTAAAGTCATAACAATCCTATTTGAAGCTTGCTTTGGGGGTTAAAACAAAGGTTTTTAGTTTTTATGCTAATGCAAATATGCATATTCATGACCAAGGTCACGACGTCACAAGAGGCAAACACAGGAAAATCACATTGAACTGTGCACAAAAGATTCCACTTTTTTCTCAATTTTCCTGTAACTTTTGTAATCCATGGCTGTTTGAGTTTGTTTTACATGTTGCCTGCTGTAAGCCATGACAAAACTGGGGGTAGAAACTGCAGCAATTTGCCACAAGTCCAAATTGAAGTCTTATGTTTTTTCTTAACTTTTCCCTTCTGTCTTCCTTATGTGATGCACTCAAAACAGCGCCCTCTGTCTGTGATTTTTTGCAATGAAATCTTCAAAGTTGAAAAATGCCACCTTTTATTGATTTTTACATCCAAACGAACATTAGTATGTCTTGCTGAACAAGTAATCCGTCATTATGAAGCAAAGCTTAGGCACAAAGTTGTTTAGGATGTCACAGGCCCTTTAACAAACCTGCCATGATCGTGCGAAATTCGTCGCAACTTGAATAATCGTACACTGCTTTAGACTCCGTGGCTTCTGGTGACACCACTATTCCAAGACATGTACACTTTTAGGCTGTCAAATAAAGCTCCAGACAGTGGCACTTCTCTTCCAAATACGTCTTTGCAGTCGAGCACCGCTCACAAACGACTATATCTGTTTAAAGCAGACCATATGAAGAGTTTCATGGCAAGCTCTTCAACCTTGCGAGTTATGTTTTATAAATAGTATTCGTTGTCAGTTATTCGTTTCCAACTGATATCCGAGAATTACCATAATTTTGGTTAAACATTTACACTCTGTTGAATGCGATAAGTCCCCAAGAGCCAATCGCGTTCCACAGCAAGGGTGACGTAACTCCACATTGTATCGACGGTGTCCACAAAAAGTCCACAAACCCCGGTGGTCCATGTTTGCTCTTCACATTAGGGTAGATATTATTCATGTTAAAGGGGCTTTGTTGGGCTATTTTGGGCTCGAAATATACCTATACATTATTCTGAAGCGCTTTCCATAGTAAATTAGATATATCCTGAAAAGACGCCGTCAAATTTGGCCGTTTTTTAGCATTTTTTTAACAATTCTGGTTCCGAAAAGTCCCGTGGTCTTGTGAGTTAGTTGTATTTCCAGCCGTAGAAACCATCGCGAAGTGCGAGTTGCTTTTGTCATTCGCGGTTGGTTTCTCTTCTTGTTGGAAAATAATACGAAACTATGTACATACCGTATTTTCCAATTTGTACCAAATCTGCCAACATATTTCATAAGAAGGGTTTCTGGGTGTTGATATGGACGAGAGAATATCTCGTCTTCGCTTCGCGTTCGCGGCGATAAATAATATCCGAAGAAAAAAACAGCATTGAGGGCTACAGACACCAAAACGTTGCGTTCGAGTTGCTTCCTCGAGTCGGCGCTGATCTCAGGGATCATGCAAGGTGTGATGAGTCGGGGAAAACAAGGAGTCGAGGTTAAACACGTGTCGACCCATATCGAACGCCACCTTTATTTACAAACACATGATACATAATACATCGCGACGGCTGGTAAAGCGTATAGCCCAACATTTGTCTCCTTTGTTAATTTTAAACATTTCTAGTTAATTACGTGACATTCTGATAATTTTTGTTCACAACGACCACCGAACAATTATTGCCAAGGATACTAGATTGCTACATTATGTAAACAGTAAGCCAGTGTGTCCCTTTAATGTCGTGCTAAATACAAAATTAAGCTTTACGAAAGATAAGACATGTTTGTAGGTCAGCCCAAGTGGGGACATCGCTATGATTGAAAATATTTCCGTAAATCACGAAATGTTTACTGCGAAAGGAGTGTAACCTGCGTTACTGTTTCCTGGTTTCCATGACATGGGGTGACTAGAAGCATTGCTACCACTATGAGCAAAAACATGTACATGTTCATTGTAACCCCATTGTTAGTAACAATGGTGTGTGCCCAATGTCCATTGTTAGATGTTCATAGTGTACTCCCCTGGATTGGATGCCAGTCCATCACAGGTTTACCCCCAGGAGTTAGTTGGGTTTTCCCAAACGTGTTTTTCTAGTACCTATTTATACACCAATTTTAAATGGAATTTGCCCTTATTATTTTCATGTAATGTTACGCGTGTGTTCGGTAAACAAATACGCACAATGCATCCGACCCGGTACATAAATATATGGATAATTCCTATAGGCTTAATCTTAAAGGCAGGAAAATCAGAAATGTTCACAGATTTACGCCCAACTATGATATAATCATGATGACTGTAGAAAACTTCCCCTGAAATGCATGGTTTTGTCTAAAGTGATATAGTCTTTGAAAAATGAGTAAAACAATTAGTTTTCGTCTTATGAGACGAAAATTCAATTCGCCCCAAAACCATTTCGCCCAAGTGCCATTTTGCCCCAAAACCACTTCGCCCGAGTGCCATTTCGCCCAAAATTACTTCGTCCAAACACTACATCGCCCAAATACTACTTCGCCCCAAAACCACTTCGTGCACAAACCGTGGTTCAGGGCGAAGTGGTTTTGGTGCGAAATGACTGTAAACCCTTTTTTGACTGTTTTCTTAAAAGTTAGACGAAGTACGGAGCTGGTTTTTAATCATGCATATGTGGGGTACCGTGGCCGAGTGGTGTGGGTCATTGACTCGAAATCATGGGTGAAAACTTGGGGTTGCAGGTTCGAATCCGGCTGCGGTACCTGTGCCCTTGGGCAAGGCACTCAACCACACTTGCTCCATCCTTCGGAAGGGATGAAAAGCCGTTGGTCCAGTGTGTTAGGTAATGGTAACGCACTCTAAAGATTTCAGAGCATTCTTTCGTGAAGAGCAAGGGGATATTGCCCGGTGTCTCTGGTCATTTATAATTCTAATTCTTCATGGGTTTCCTCACGCTTACGAGTGACAGTGCAATGGGCACTATTGAGGAATCCCTGGTATGAATACCAGAAAGAAATAATAATAATAATAATATCTTCAATCACACAGGGGAAACAACTATTTGTAACAGTTTACCAATCATGTATACTATCTTTAAGCTTGGTTAACAATGGTATAAAATAGCACTTATGCCTACCAATTCACTTTGTCCCGACGGCCCGTACCTGTCTATTTGGTTATGTCTTGAGAAAAAACAGGTTTCTTCAGATTTTAAAGGTTTTTAAAATTATTTATTGGGCAATTTAAACGCTAAATATAATTATGTTGGCAGAAATTCAACCAGCAACCTATTGAATATCTAAATACATGACATACAAATGTATTTAATGGGGACTTTGAAAAAATAGCCTGCCTTTAAGATGTTAGGGCCTTTAAAACAGAGTGACGCTGCATATATACAACCTTTTATGTATAACACACAGGAAAAAAATCAAAATGTTACCTAATTCCTAAGTGCTATACGAACCTGCTAATAGTTATGTAAAACTTTACACAACAGAGGTTTATGTAAGAGTTTACATATAAGTTGTGTAATTGTTTACTTTGTGGCTTGGTAAAGATTCTTTACTTAATATTATGGTAAAATATATTTTGTAAATTTTACTGGGATATTAGGTAAAACGACACTTGATAGTTGGGTAGTGTTTGACATTTTACCCCTTTGAACCTTTTTTAAAACTTAAATATTGTGTTATTCATGTGTTGGCGGTGGTCGACCTTCGTTGAAATCGGTTCAGAGAAAATGTAGAAAAATCTTACATAGTCTAGTCGGGGCTTGCTTATCCAGGGGAGGGAACACGAACGTAAAAAGGAAAGCTGGGACACACGCACAATGAGACTTTATGTTTGTGTAGGCCTGCATTAAAATACGCACATTGATTCAGGGGATTTGCGACACTCGGAAATCAGTATTATTTGAATGCTTTTTACCCAGTCATTTAAAATAAATAATTGTCGTTCAAAAAAATCTCTCAGTTTTTGAGAAAGAATACACACGTGTATATACACGAACAAACGCTGTTGGTATATTGCACCTATCAATTGTTCCTCCCCCTTCCCCCCGGGCTGCCTCACCTAAGAGGTGGGGATTGTCACTTTTCGCGTGACAAAATCCCAACCCCTTGGGTAAAATGTGGGTGACAATAGTCCCCACCCCTAGGGGGGAAATACGCCGCTGTCCCCCCCCCCCCCCCCCCCATGTGCGCTGAAAATTGGATTCGAATTATTTGTCAATTAAAATCCCCACCCTGGGGCATGAAAATCGTGACCAAATCCCCACCTAAGGGGTGGTGCAGCCCGGGGGGGAGGGGGAAACAATAAATAACTGAATTTCAACTACTTGCTGTAAGGACAGTTGTACTAGCTGGGCCTGTGTATGTACACATAGCCTACATATATAAAAATGCGACTTTGTTAATTAACCCAAAAAGCAGTGGGAGGTGGGGGCTCTGTTCCCCATACATTTTTATTTTTAATTTTGTTTTTTTCATGTCATGCCTCGAGGAGTTTGTTTACTGTCTCACCATGATTTTAACAGCAATGTTATGGAATTTTGACATCACTTACGTATGTATTTGATAATAATACGTATCCGTATCTATTATCACGTACGTACGTATTATTATCACGTATTATCCTTTTAACACAATCAACGATCACATCACCAATAGAATTATTGGGAAGATCACGGCTTGCAGCTGTGACCTGGTTTATTCAGCTATACCTCACATGTCTTATCATGTACAATCCAGTCACTTTGATCAAAAAGTTGTTTAAAAGCGACAATCGTCAATTACGACAACACTTGATGATTGTTACGATGCAAAGTAAACTTATCTGTTAAGCAAAACCCCTTAACAAACCGAAGATCATCGAAGATGTGTCGTAGCCTTTGTTAAGGCCTCGCAGCTGGGTGGGTATGTCGCGCGCCAGGACGAGAGCGCCACCATGCGACGTGGACAGGGGAGCAGCGCAGCTGCGACGCCTTTGCCGTCCATGAATAATTATTTATTAATGTATTACAGCCCCTGTTCCATTATTCATCACTGCGTTGTTGTGCTGCAAATGTATGTTTGTGTTGGCGCGCGTGCTTACAAACTGGTGCGTGCGAACCTGATTGGCTCGCATTGTTAGCTATTCAACGCAACACGCACACTGTGTCATACTATCATTAGCATTTTGCTGCCTGAGAGATAGCAAAGTTCCGGGACGGCAAAGGCCGAGCAGCTGGCGCTGCTCGTCCAGTCCTCGTCGCATGGTGGCGCTCTCGTTCTGGCGCGCGACACCACAAGCTGCGAGGCCTTGAACAAAGGCTACATGTGTCGAGACTTCGCCCACTAAATATCCAACCCCTTGAATCATTCTTCTGTAACAGTGTCATTTTGACCACAATAAGAACATCGGCACAAGTTATAAGGCCTCGGGCTGTTTCTAGCCGAGTTTGTAGTTTATGTTTAGTTGTGAGCGTATACATGTGTTACATTAGCAATGCTCGTACCTGTAATACTGATAGCAATATATATGTCATAAGCGTCGTTGCAAATACGAGACGCGAGGCGCGTAACTACTATGACACCTCTCATAATCAAGTGGTTACATTTTACAGAAGTGATTTGGGAAATACGATTGCAAATTCTTTTCGAGTGAATATTAGGTGCATTCCTTGAACATTTCCGTGTTATATTTACAGTGATGAAACTCCATCATGTGGATAATTTTTCAGAATCTGTTGACACCACGATATGCTTTGACTCTCTGCTTCCTGTGGTCTAACTAACTTTGCATGGTTTTGTTTTGGCAGCACTTGCTTGTTTGGCCCTGTAAAATAAAGTAAAACGAGGAAGAAGTTTGAGGAAGCGAATTAAAATATGGTGCCAGAAGAATCTATCGTAGAGTCCTCCAGGATTGTTTCTGGCGTAATGTGGAAATGTTCTGACGACGGTGCTGTGAGATTTGCAGGTGTTAAGTTTAATTAATGCTGGGACAGTTAAACATCCATGTGTTTAACATTCTTTGGGTAGCTAAGTTAGCCTAATGGTTCTTTCCTTGCCTTCCACCTCTGTGGCATGGTTCGAATCCCATCTGGGACAGTATGTGGATTGGGTTATCAGTCCCACCTTGATTCCGTGGTTTTTCCCTATACACGTTCGTGTGTGGGGTTTTTCTCCCATCTCTCAAACTGAGCATTTCTTTCGATTCTCTCACTCCGTGGTCGTGCTGATATAGAAAGTCCTACATGTAGGTGGCTACAAGGCAACGACTATTAGTTCGGCTAATCTCAGCAACCCGATTCTTTTAGGGGATCCTACGTAAGAACAACATTCTCAGAACTCTCTTGGATTTATTGAGCCATTTTCAGCTGTTTGTGGCACATTATTTCCAGGATTGACAACTTTTTCTGCTTCTAATCGGCGTTTTTGGATCTGTGTATCCGTTGCACGAATGAACGACAAACCTTGCAGAATCATTTGTAAACAACGGTTCTCTAACAAATTTACTTTTCTGCACACATGCATGCACATACATGTAGCCTTTTGCGCATTTACACATGAATCTGTTGTGTTGACGCACTTCCTTTTATATACATGCACACTTAGTATCCAGATGATCGGACTAAATGTTTGTTGCTGTGTGGTGTGACAGTGTGCACGCAGCAGGTGTGACGTACACCGTCAATACGTGCTCACGGTAGGAGAGAATGTCATAAAGCAACCACACTGTTAAATGCTAGGTATTGACGTGCACTTAGCAATAACATCATAGTGTGCAGATTTTCTAAACTGCACCCTCATTTGAAAGTGAAGATGTTGGGAAGCCAGCCACTGTGCAAATAGGTCAGGAGCAAATGTAATTGAGCACCCAGCCAAGTACTGCAGGTTTAGAATAATAGTGAATCATTTTCACAACAGCTGTATTTAAATTGATAAAGCTCACTTTGATTGGTAGAGGTCCCTCAGCAGCCTTTTAATGACCGGATCCAAGGTAACATCCAGCACATCCTGGCCTTTGTTGTTCTTGATGTAGATGTTGGCCCCATTCTTGATGAGATAGGCAACTATGGCGACCAAGTTGCTCTTTTGGTCAGATATGTCGCCGCCGCTTTCAACTTGCTGAACAATTTCCAGCAACTACACGTATACATAAAATCAACAAAAATGTGACAAAGTGCCATATCATACTATACTTGTACACGGACAGTGATAAAACAGATGAAGAGGCATAATGCTTTAGTAGAAGCAATGCCACTTTTCACGCAACTGAAACGGACGTCCCAACTTTACTTCAAGGGGAAATAGCCAATGATCGTTGTTTACATTAGTGTAAACGTTTCAAGAAAAAGAGTAATGTTGTGTTGACGTTGATTCATGGTAAATAGAAGCTGATTGTATTGTGCGCTATATACATGTAGATAGGTAAGTCGTTTACGAGCCCATGCTCACACGGCCGGTACTCATCCCCGGTTTCTGTGGCATGGAGTGACTGAATGGGAAGTCAGTCCATCACAGGTCTACCCCAAGCAATTAGTTAGGTTTCCCCAACCGTATTCGGTGGTACCCATTTATATATGGGTGGAGAGAGACAACGTGTCTTGTCCACGTACGGACACAACGCGATGAAATGACCAGGAAAATCATTTTATCCCAAATTTAAAAGTCTATAACAGATCTAATGAGTGACAACAAAATAAAGTTATAATTTTACCTTTCCAAGAGGGGTACAACCCACAATGTCTTTCATAGATGCCTTCATCATGACAAGATGAAGGCTGGTGTCGCCATCTTTGTCTTGCGCATTCACATTGGCGCCGTTGTTGACTAGCACTTCAATGCACTTGTTGTGGGAGTTGTCGACGGCCAAATGCAGTGCCGTTTGTCCGGCAATTGCCTTTAATTCCTTGTTGCAGTTGCCCTATAGACAAAGTCGTTCAGATTGGAAAATATTTACTTCGGTCCCAATGGCTAAGGTATGGGAACATTCCTATACGTCAAGCATGATGATGATGATGATGACTGAAAGTACATATACTGTGGGGACAAACTCCAATGTAAGAAAGCATATAGATGTTGCCGTGTACTTGTAATGCATACATAACGTTTGTAGTTGTGTCGTCGCAAGTCACGTGCGTACTGTGATGTGACAACCCCGCTGTCGACGAATAGAGGCCAGACAACCCTTTCACCTGCCTCGTACCTCATTAACATGTATACGTGTGTTGTACCAAGATTTTCTTGCAATGTGCGTTATAAACTAAGCTCAGTAAGACACTGCTATGAGTAGCTAGACACTGTCCCTGGAAGACACTAGATTGGCCGGTGACTTGATCACTTCCCAAAGACTCGTGTGTAATTTTACAAGCAGCCATTTGTAAATTCGGACACGGTAAACGGTGCAATTACCTGATTGAGCAGAGTCATCAGTATCTGAGGCAGGCCTTCGAGAGCGGCAAGGTGAAAGGCTGTGAAACCGTCAGACTTGGCAATGTTGATCATGCTCGAACCTGCTCTGTGCAATATCCGCTGTACAGCACTGATTAAACAACATTAACAAAACAAATCATCAAATGCAAATGGTATAATAAAATGTCACGCCACGCAAAAAATATTGGCGTTTGAAATTCTCAAGGAATAAATATCATGATAACATAAGATGATCACCATTTGTCGACATATTTTAGTGATTTAGCTATTGTAATAAAAGTTCAAAATTTACACTAGAAAAGTGGTAAATTCAAGACATGAACGTACAAGGCATTTTGCATGAAAACGGCATAGTGCAAACTGTTGAATCCCATGTTGTTTTGGAGCTCGAGGTTCACCTGTGGGTGGTCCACCAGCATCTGGATGATCGACTCATTTTTTCCTACAATGGCCACAAATAAAGGTGAGTTGCCATCTTTGTCCTGCAAAATAGTGGAGAGAAGAGGGAGGTGGAGGGAGAGAGCAGAGGAGAGAGAAAAGATTAACACAAGCATATTAATGGTTAACCGTTGTGGTTATCGCATATCAAATGGTTAACTGATAATTGAAATGATTGAGTCTTTTGATCAAAATACATGAATATACAAAGCAGTAAAGCCGAGCCTTAGGAATGAAAAAGACAATAGGTGTATTTTGCCGAAACATCCCTGAAATTTGGGCACATTAAAATCTCCCAAACTGTAAACTGTATTTACAGTTTTCGGGCAATTACAGTCAAACAAAAATTGTTGAAGAGATACTTGTGTGAATCACCCTATCGTATTTTTATATTGTATTTTCATGTATCAGTTTTGAGGTGCTATTTATTGGCTAAAGTCATCCAGTCTTGGGTGGTTTTACAAATGTAGCCCATAGCTTCTGCTGGACTCGAGAACTAAACCTATCACAATTCAATCTCAAATTTACCACACAGTAAGCTTTTAGTTAAATGTACATCGTATGTCAAATATGCTACCAGTCTTTTTTTCTTTTTTGTTTCTTTTTTGCTTTCTACCATCACTGATCATTTTATTCTAAATTCGTCTTACCTTCAGGTTAGCATCACATTTTCTTTCGTCAAACTTGAGAAGAGCTTCTGCGCAAGTCTGGTGACCCTGGAGAACGGCAAGGTGAAGATGGGTAAACCCCCGTTTTGAGACAGTGTTCACGTTGCTACCCGCCAGCAGAAGGAACTTGACAATGCCTGGTTCGTTACTGTCTCATCAAAGAAACAAAATCTCCAAATTCATTAGATGTTAAAAATGAGCAATTTTCGTATTGCTTCACCGTGCAAGCCTAGCACGCAGTACTGAGATAAATTATGATTCGACGGTGTTTTTCCTGATGCATCGGGTTCATAGGGGTTCGCTTCCCCTTCTGAAAAAGAACTTCCCTCCAGCTTATCGGGTCTCCAAGCTATAGTCCCAAGATCACTCGAAAGGAAGTACGTCAGTACACGACGCTATTTTATGTGAAACACGCAAAATGCTAATTACAAAAAAACCTACATGTACATGTACTGACAGCAATGATGTGTTTTCAAAATGTCAAATAACAGCTTTAATAAAACACTGGTAAACATCATAGCTTGCCCAATCACAGCAAAGGCCAGAGCAGTATGGCCGTCGTTTGCTTTTTGCTCAAGGGGTGCTCCTGCACGAATCAAAGCATCGACGGAGTTCTTGTGACCACGGTTTGAGGCAGCGTGCAGTGCAGTCTGTCCTTCGTCATCCTGATACTTGACCTGCACAGAGAGAGTGTGCATTATTCTAATCTGACATGACACCCCATGTCTAAAGTGATGGAAATAATATATTTGACGCAAAACTAGTGTGGAAAGCGGATACATCTAGCCGAGAGCCATGACTATGCAGAGCAAGTACGAGACTACACTGTAAACATTAAGTAGTCATTTTGCACAAAAAATTAGTCAAACTGGAAATAAAAATTAGTCTTTGAACACGTGACTAATTTTGCAATCTAAAAGAATTTGACCTTTTTTGACTAACCAATTTTAAGAAATAACTAATCTCGGTTCATGCAAAGACTAATGCAGATTTTTGTAAGACTAATTTTTTTGAAAGACTAATGAGATCGCATCAAAATTACTAATCATGTTAGTCACCCGAGTTCCGGAAGACGAATTAAATTGCATTTGACTAATTAATTCGGGAAATACTAATTCCTCACAAAATTAGTCAGGCTTTGGAAGCTTCCAAAGTTTGACCTCCCTCCCTCTGAACACTAACGTTAAATATGTCTTTCTTGAAGAAAATGACCACGGCTTCATTGTCGACTGGAAATTGTTTTTGTTGTATTTCAAGCCAAGAACACGACAAATATTTGCCCTTTTTGCAGCTGCTTTGGGCAGTTTGTGCAGTTTGTGCACCAAGCGTGTTACTTATGTTCAGGTAGTTAGTTCGATTAGTAGAACAGCTGAGTGGCGTGATTCTTTTTGGCGCAGGAAAACTGCTTACATAACGTACATACAACGTACGTATGTATACACTAGTTATAGTGCTTTGCTTAGTGTTCTCAGTACATGTACACGTACATTACAATACACGGTATAGTTACGTTGAAAGAGGTAAATCGGGCGAAAGCTTTACGAGTCTGATCTGTCGTCGTTCATTGGAATCCGCTGCTTATCCCTGGGTGTATTCCCAGCGGGAAAAATGAGGTCGAAATGTCAGACTAATTTAGGGTACAAAGACTAATTATTTTTCGTAATTGACTAATTAATTTTGTTGGATGACTAATTAATTTGGAAGACTAATCAAATTTGGAAAATGACTAATCACGCGAAAAATTAGGCAAATTATACCATTTTTAAAGACTAATTATCATTAGTCATTGCACAAATGTAATGACTAATCTTTCGACTGGGTGACTGAATAAAGATTAGTCAAATTATACCATAAAATGACTAATTTTTTTTAGTCAAATGACTACATGTACTTAATGTTTACAGTGTAGCTTAATTGGCTTAAGAAACAATTATCTATTCCAAATGGTCACCAGTATAGTTCCAGGCCTCGAGCTCTTTTTAGAATGGCAGTAAGTGAGGCACGCATGGGTATCAATGGGATACAGAGTTTCGGGATATACGTTATTTTTTTAATAATCAATTTAAAAAAGAAACGCAAAATTTAAACCGAGGTAAAATTTTATTGGTAAGCATTGTGTATGACCACCTCTTGTGGCAAGGCTGACCGCACCAGCCTCCTTAAGGGCCGCTTAGGCATGGTGTGCCATCCAGAAGTGCATTTTGTTTGAACTTATTACCGCTTCCTTGTTGTTTCCAGTGATCTCTTTTACTTTATTGGTGTCGCCAGTTCTTGCAGCACGGACCAGTTGGGCGCCTGGTGAACCCCAACCTCTACGTTCCGCAAGATATTTAAAAAAAGAAAACTGGTGAAATAGCTGACAGTTATTGCTAAACAGCCTGTTAAAGTTGCACTGCCCGTGTTTGGGCCTATTTGGGCGTACAATTTTTTTTAAAAAGTTAAATAGGTATTTTTCTAGAATAGAAAAAGTTATCAGCTTTCATTTGGTACAAAGAACGTAAAAATCCGTCAAGGATTAATGCCAGTCGATTAAAAACAAGAAATGATTAAAAGGCTGGCAGGTCATTTAATCGACAGGGTTATGACGTAAATGTACATGTGCGCGTACATGTGTACATTGTACACATACTATGTACACATACTATGTACATATGAGCGTACGCGCACATGTACAACATGTGAAGCACGTTTCAAGAAAAAGGCTTGTATCTCCAATTCCCGACGTCGGAAATTTAAGTTTTTGATATTTTTCGTTACAGAGACACGTAAGCTTTCTAAATTCGTTCGCTTGTGTAAATTAATTTTTTTAATCCTTTCACCCTAACACGGGCAATGCAACTTTAAGGGCATGAACTTGAAATTTCACTTTATTTTGAAACACACCTCATACGTGAGAACGTTTAACTCTGCTGGCCTTATTATTTAGCCATTTTCAGCTGTTTGTGGCACAATCTCCAGGATTTACAATTTGTCCTACTTCTAATCGGTGTTTTTAAAATCTGTTTATCCGTTGCACCAATAAATGACGAACCTTGCGGAATTGTTTGTATATCTAACATTAAATTTTCTGCACAAATGCACATCTTTGTGAGCATTTCACATGTCCGGTGTGCTGAAGCACTCTATCACATGCACACTTAGTATCAAGATAACCAGACTAAATTGTTGTTGCTATGTAATGTCACAGCTGCACATGGCAGGTGTGATGTACAGAACCATCACCTTGTTTACGGTATGAAAAAATCTCATAAAGCAACAGACTGTTTGTTGCTAGGCTTTGACCGAAGTTTGGCGTGTTTAAGCAACAACATGTATTATGTACATTCCAAACTGCACCTTCATTGGAAAGTGAAGAATTGGGGGTGCCGGCCATTGTGCAAAGGTTAGGAGCGAAGGACTAAAATGATGTATCACTCGGGCAACTGCACATTTAGAAAATAGTGAGAAATTGTGAATCATTTTCACAAGAGCTGTAAAGTGATAAAGCTCACTTGCCTCAGCAGCATTTTAATGCCCGGATTCAAGGTAACATCCAGCACATCCTGGCCTTTGTTGTTCTTGATGTAGATGTTGGCCCCATTATTGATGAGATAGGCGGCTACGTCGACCAAGTTCCTCTTTTGGTCAGATGTGTTGCCGCTGCTTTCAACTTGCTGAACCATTTCCAGCCTCTACATGTATACATAAAATCAACCAAAATATGACTGGAAGTGCCGTACGTGTACACGGACAGTGATAAAACAGATGAAGAGGCGTCATGCTTGAGTAGAAGCTGACATGAGAACGTATAATAAGGCATGCAATGACACTTTTCACGCAACTTAAACAGACGTCCCAACTTTACTTCAAAGGAAATAGCTCGAAAGGTATCCGGGAGAAGTTACGGCCAATGATCGTTGTTTACATTAGGGTAAAGTAAACCATTTGCAAATGTTTCAAGAAAAAAGGGTAATGTTGTTGTGTTGATATTGATTCATGGTAAGTAGAAGCTGATTGTACTGTGCTATATAGGTACATGTAGGTAAGTCGTTTACGAGCCCATGCTGCCTCATACGGCCGGTGTACTCAGATCATCCCGGTTTCTGTGGCATGGAGTGACTATCATTAATTGCTATACTCCTCCTGAATGGGATGCCAGTCCATCACAGGTCTACCCCCAGCAATTAGTTAGGTTTTTCCCAACCGTATTCACTGGTACCCATGTATATGGGTGGAGAGAGACAACGTGTCTTGTCCACGGACACAACGCGGTGCAATGACCAGGAAAATAATTTGTTATTCCAAATTAAAACATTAAAATAATCTATAACAGATTTAATGAGTCGCAACAAATTAAAATTAAAATTGTACCTTTCCAGAAAGAGTACAACCCATAATGTCTTTTATAGATACCTTCATCATGACAATATGGAGGCTGGTGTCGCCATCTTTGTCTTGTGCATTCACATTGGCGCCGTTGTTGACTAGCACCTCAATGCACTCGTTGTGGGTCTTGTCGACGGCGAAATGCAGTGCCGTGAGTCCGCCAATTGTCTTTAATTCCTTGTTGCAGTTACCCTATAGACAACATTTTTCAGATTGGAAAATAATTGCGCCATTCCCAATTCCTATACACCAAGCATGATGATGATGATGATGATGATGATGACACAGTAGTGTGGGGACGAATTCCGATCAAAAAAAGCGTAGATGTTGCTGTGTACTTGTAATGCATACATCACGTCTGCAGTTGTGTCTTCGTAAGTCACGAACGTGTGTACTGTTATGTGATAATCCCGCCGTCGAGAAATACAGGCCAGACAACGGTCGACATTAATAGTGCAATCACCTGATTAATCAGAGTTATCAGTATCTGAGGCAGGCCGTTGATAACGGCAATGTGGAGAGCTGTGGCACCATCGCACTTGGGAATGTTGATCATACTCGAACCTGCTCTGCGCAATATCCTTTGTACAGCACTGATTAAACAAAATTAATAAAACAAATCATAAAATGAAAATGGTATAATAAAATGTCACGCCACGCAAACAATATTATCGTTTGAAATTCTCAAGGAATAAATATCACGAATAACACAATTATTTGTTCAACATTTACACTAGAAAAGTGGTAAATTCAGGACATGAACGTACAAGGCACTATTCCTGTAAACGGCGTGGTGCAAACTGTTGAATCCCATGTTGTTTTGGAGCTCGAGGTTCACCTGTGGGTGGTCCACCAGCATCTGGATGATCGACTCCTTTTTCTCTGCAATGGCCACAAATAAAGGTGAGTTTCCATTTTCGTCCTGCAAAATAGTGGAGAGCAGAGGGGGAGAGCGAAAAGATTAACGCACACATATCGAACGTTACCCGTATGTCATTTGCAACAACCCTAACAAGTTTGTTTGGGTCAAAAATGGATCATTGGGCTACTGCTACTGTTTGCTATGTAATGTTCTTTCTTTGTTTTTCCACTGTGGGTTCCCTCCATGACCAGCAACAAACAGCGCCCTCGCCTGACAAGACATTTTTGAAGTAGAGAAAATGTCACTTCTTTTTGAAATGAAAACAAATTTGAGTTTGGCCCTTTGTCTGCAACACTTTGATCTTTTGATTTCTGTATAAAAACAGCTGGGTGATAGTTACATGAAATGTAAAATATGCTACCAGTCTTTTTTTTGTTTTGCTTTTTACCATCATTTTATTATAAATTCGTCTTACCTTCAGGTTAACATCACATTTTCTTTGCTCAAAGTTGAGAAGAGCTTCTGCGCAAGTCTGGTGACCCTTGGCAGCGGCAAGGTGAAGAGGGGTAAACCCCCGATTGGAGGCAGTGTTCACGTTGCTACCCTTCAGCAGAAGGAACTTGACAATGTCTGATTCGTCACTGTCTCAATAAAGGAACAAAATCTCCAAATTCATTAGATGTTAAAAATTTGCAATTTTGTTATTGCTTCACAGTACTGAGATAAAAAACTATGAATCGTAGGATAGGGCGACAAATCGTGTGTAAAAAAGGTATATTAGGGCGACGTGCTCAATAGGGCGACATTTTGGTGTCGCCCTAATATTTTTGAGTTTAAAATTAATTTTTTTAGGTCAAAAACCTTTTTTTTTTAATCGAGAACCATTTTTATTGGGTCTGGAACTGTCTCTCTTAGGTCTGTGACCATCAGTGGAAGCTTTGGGTACAAAAATAAGGTGTCATTTTGAGTGATTCTTGCCGAAATTTCGGTGGTCTCCGGCGAGAGTCTTGCCGAAATGTCGCCCTATTGCGTCATTCAGCGTTCTTTAAATTATGATTCGACGTTGTTTTTCCTGATGCATCAGGTTCATAGGGGTTCGCTTCCCCCTTCTGAAAAAAAGAACTTCGATCCAGTTTATCAGGTTTCCAACCTATATAGTCCCAAGATCACTCGAAAGGAAGTACGTCAGTACACCAGACGATATTGATGTGAAACACGCAAAATGCAATAACGTGTTTTCAAAATGTGAAATAAGAGCTTTAACAAAACACTGGTAAACATCATAGCTTGCCTAATCACAGCAAAGGCCAGAGCAGTATGGCCGTCGATGTCTTTTTGCTCAAGGAGTGCTCCTGCACGAATCAAAGCATCGACGGAGTTTATGTGACCACGGTTTGAGGCAGCGTGCAGTGCAGTCTGTCCTACGTTATCCTGATACTTGACCTGCACGGATAAAGTGTGCATTATTCTAATCTGACATGACACCAGAGGTCTAAGGTGATGGAAATAATATATGTGAAGCAAAACTAGTGTGGAAAGCAGACACATCTAGCCTAGAGCCATGGCTATGCGAGAATAGCTTAATTGGCTTAAGAAACAATTTTCTATTTGGGGCGGTCGGGTGCACTGGTTCTTTCCTCGCCTTTCACCTCTGTCGTCCTGGGTTCGAATCAGGGGCGTGTATGTGGATTGGGTTTTCAGTCCCTACAGCGTGGGTTTTTCCCTGGGGCATTTCTCTGGGGGTTTCCCTCCCACTTCTAAAACTATAACTTCTTCTTTGTCATCTTAAGTTTATAATATAGTATAGTTAAAGCTAAAACCGTAAAGTTGATGGCATAAAGGGCCTTATAGTTGCCAAAGATGCCATAAAATAAACAAGTACAATTTTCTATTCCAAATGGTCAGCAATATAGTTCCAGGTCTCGAGCTCTTTTAAGACTCCGAACAGTGTTTTTGTCCCAGAATGGCAGTAAGGAAAATATTTTAGGCAAGTGAGGCCAATAATTAAATGAAGTGTAGGCCTTCGTTGCACGAACGGGTATCAATGGGATACAGAGCATCGGGACATACGTTATTTTTCAATAATCGATAAAGAAACGCAAAGTATAAACTGACTGGGAGAGGTAACATTTTAAGAGGTGACCACCTCTTGTGGCAAGGCTGACTGCACCAGCCCCCTTAAGAGCCGCTTAGGCATGGTGTGCCACTCCTAAAGTGCATTTTTACATTTTGTTTAAAAAGCTAGAATCCCCCTCGACGGAAAATCCAGCATTTGCACCTTTTTCGATAGTGCACATATCCCTCCAGCCGACTTAAACCGCTGTTTATTTCAAATTAAATTTTCGCGATTTCTGAAACGCTCATTAGGTAATAATGATATGCGCATGACCCCGTGACGCAATCCTGAGAAACACGAGTCGGCAGGAACTGCCGACTCGTGTTTCTCAGGATTGCGTCACGCAAAAAACTCAGAAAACCGTCTTGGTTCAATTGTGTTTTTTGAAGAATTTTTCTCTTGCAAAAAGCCATAGATTCTCCCAGTAGTTGTGTTGTTTAGACACCATGAAAAAAAAGAGCAGAAACATTTTCTTTTTTATTACCAAGAGAGAAAAAAATGAGTCGCTCGTTCTGTCTTGTTCCGGCCGATGTGCATTTATACCGTGCGAAACACGTGGGAACTACGGCTCGGACCGTTCCCACTGCTAGTACACAGACCGTTGTGAATGTCGTTCGTTCCGTGAGAAAACCACTGGTCGCAATGTACCAGTATTTACTTCAAAAGAGCTTCACTGTGAGCCACAATCCCACCGGTTTTTCTTCACAAGAAAGGTAATAGTAGAATATACATCAAGTGTTTTCACATTTGTATTTTGAATTACCAGGACAAAACAGTTATGATGAACATTCACTCTGTATATTTTCCATTCAATACTGCACAGGCCGTTTAGTGGTGTTCTCAGGATGACGTCAAAACCCTGTTTATCCACAAACCAAGTGACTTCGAGCGTTTCAGAATTTCAGGTGAAGAGGGTCGGAACTGCTTTGCGTTTTAAGCAAAAGGCTGTCGATTTTTAGTGGAAAACAAATTGTGATGGTGTTGTAGACATACACTTCCAGTAAAACATTAAAAAATGGACAGAGGATACTGTTTAAACATGTTACCGCTTCCTTGTTGTTTGCAATGATCTCTTCTACTTTATTGGTGTCGCCAGTTACTGCAACATAGAACAGTTGGGCGCCTGGTGGTGAATCCAAACCGCAATGTTTCGCAAGCTCCTTCAGTTCCAACTTGAAATGGAGCGCGGCGAGAAAGCCTCTCACAGAACGCTCTAGAAACAAAAGATAATAGTGCCTAGTCCGTATCGTCTGAGCTAACCTTATGTTGCACACAGAAAAAAGGGAATCACGTACCACCCATTATGAAATGGTCAGTGCGAAAAGCTTAACTGCACTATACATAGCATGTTATCTGATATACTGGAAAACATGAACCAGCTTTGGGCAGAATATATGTCCACACTGGGAAGGTTTACATGTGGGCCCATTCATGTAATATCTTTGGAAGGAATATACAGTACGTATAAAATATATATATTTCGACCATTTGGTGCTCGATATGAGACCGAGTGAACTCCCCCACCCAAGTGAACTCCCCCTTTCCATTGTTCCCCCATTGTGTGTCAAACATCCAAGGAATTTCTTTTCAGGTTTTAGGGGAGGAGTCGTGCGTTAACAGAAGGGAAGAGTGCGTTGAGGTATAGCGGCGGGGGAGGGAAGGGGTGGGGGTTGCGTTGGGGGGGGGGGGGGGGGTGCGTGGTGGTTGGGTTGGGTTGGGGGTTGGGGGGGTGGTTGGGTGGGGGGGGGTGGGGGGTTTGGGGGGGGGTGGGTTTGGGGGGGGGGGGTTTGGGGGGTTGGGTTGGGGGGTGGGGGTGGTGTTCACTCGGTATCATATCGTGCAGCATATCATTTCGACATGGAAGGCCGAAATAAAGATGTATAAACACTTAGGGTATGACTTCCGTTTACTGGTCGTCACTGAGGCGCCGTGCGTTAGGTCTATGGAACAGGGCAGAAAATCACTTCCCTTCAAAATTTTAACATGTTTTGGTGGTTATTAAGTCTTTATAAGGAGAATTAGTGGCGACCAGTAAACGGAATTATTTCCAAACTGAGTTGTGGGAACCCTAAATGCTAGCGTGCACTTGTGCTGTATATACTGTATATAATTCGATATTCAAGTTGTACTTGACATTTATATTGAAGAGAGTACATGTAGCTACGACGTACCCTGTTCTTCTTCACTGGGTTCTGTCACGTTGGCCCTCGTTTCAGTGGTCAGACACAATGGGTGAATGAAGTAAGAAGAGCTGCCAAATTTAACTTTGATATCCCCTTCTCGGTCTATCATAGTCACCTCTCCGACTTTTCCCATGTACTTAAAAAAATAAACACAATTTCAATTATTTACTTTCTAAGTCGTTGTGCTTTATTAATTGGGATGTGAAGGTTAACTTTAAAAATGTACCATTAACAGCACAAGCTGCTAATTGTTATTTGTTGTAAGAAAGAAATGGAAACTTCACAAGTATATAGCCCCACGCAATACAATGTATTCATTGATTGAAAATAATATGATTTATTCAGACCGTAAAGTGTAGCCCTGATCACGACCAAGTAACACATCTCTGTACATACTTGTGCAATTTCCTTATTCCATCCACATCTCTCCAGCTGCAGCTGTTTCAGCTTGCTTACGTCCATTTCCAGCAGTCGCACCTTATCGCCCTGGCTATAGGCACGCACTTGGGATGCGCCTGAAATGGAATGGAATCTCAAAATAAACTGTACCGTGATAATAGACCGTGCACGTTAAGCTTATACCGAGCGAGCTGTGGTTCGCATGTGCCGTTGACTTTGATTTGTGGGGCACATTGCCGACCCAGATACTTTCCAAGAGATCTGTACCAGGGTTGTAGTCGAGTCCATCACATATTCACAAGTCTTCACAAGTCTTAATTCAAGTCACCAGCATTCAAATGAACTCCAACAAAGGCATTATTTTGTGCGTGTTCATCCATTGC
This sequence comes from Henricia sp. BOLD:AAB3569, assembly GCA_037783545.1. Classification (NCBI taxonomy): domain Eukaryota; kingdom Metazoa; phylum Echinodermata; class Asteroidea; order Spinulosida; family Echinasteridae; genus Henricia; species Henricia sp. BOLD:AAB3569. The sequence continues at coordinate 127,655 of JBBELK010000144.1, read as the reverse complement.
GTAACCCCGCGCCCAAGGTGCAATCGCCGTAGGAAAGCACGGGTTTTAGCAGTTTACTGGCCCAGGGAACAAGTCAGGTACTTTTTTTTTTTAAAGATAGGCTTGGTTTGCTTAATGGACATTTCTGCTCAATAAGTGCAAACATTCATATTTTCGTTTTTGTTGAACCTTGACCTCAAATTGACCCCAGAAGGAAGGGTCAGATGAAAATGTCCACACAAAGAGCATTGTAGTCCATGATCTGATCTATAAGCTTGCCTAATACGACGATCATGGGTCACGTGGTTTTCCAGATGGAAGCATTTTAAAACATGCATATTTTGGGGTTGTAATTTGATACCCGGTGACGTCACAGTGACGTCGCACTTGTATGCACACATTCACGTAGGGGTTCCTTTTTCTATCAAATTTCAAGTTGAAACCGTTTTGAAGAACGTTGGTTAAAACTTTTAACCAACTTGGTTAAAATGTTAACCAACCATGTATTACCAGGTGAACATCCCAACAGTTGGTTAAAACCTTAACCAACCCCCAGACAGGAAGCATACGTCGCACCGACGTCGGCATAGGTCGGCGAACGTCGCCCGTCGGTGTACGACGTCGGTAGGACGTCAGATATGGGCCGGCGATTTCCGTATTTGCTATGCGTCGGCATTAAGTTAGACATTTGGTCAACGTGACGTCACTTTAACGTCAATATTTGACGTCAATAAGGTGTCATAAATATAACGTCTGTAATACGTCATATAAGGTTATCACATAAAAATTACGTCAGTACGGCGTCGACATACTGCGTCGAATTAACGTGGGTTTAGGGACAACGATTTACGTCATGCTTGCGTCGATATTCTGACGGCAACCGGACGTCAAATTACCGTTACCACTGTGACGTCACAGTGGTTTCTTAAATGTGACGCCAGAGGAACGGCGTTGTTTAGTTATCACTGTGACGTCAGTCTTACGTCGAAAATCTTACGTCAGCCGCACGTCAACTTATGGTCACCACTGTAACATCAGAGTAGCAGCGCAAGTTTGACGTCAATCAGACGTCAAACTATGGTCGTTACTGTGACTTTGGTATAACGTCGTTCATCGGACGTGTCATCGGACGTGTCGGTCATCGGACGTCAGTCGGACGTCAAACTATGGTAACTCTTTTTTAGCTGGTGGACGTTTGTCATGGGCCCTATGCCTGTACCTAGTTTCATGAAGATCAAGCGTAGTTTAATGGCCAATATTGCTGCATAAGTACAAATACAAAAAAAAATGTGATTTTTGACTTGGCTGAACTTCGACCTTAAATTGCCAAATTTGGGTCACGTGGTTTTTGGAAAGAGATCCATTTTAAGAAATGCACATTTTGGTAAATTTCATAATAAATATCCACCTTTTTAGCATTTTCAAGTTATTATAATTACGGAATCAGTGACGTAATTGTGACGTTCTACATACTGGTGGAAGTTTATCATGGGCCATATGCCTGTACCTAGTTTCATGAAGATCAAGCGTAGTTTAATGGCCAATATTGCTGTTTAAGTACCAATAAATACCAAAAACTGTGATTTTTGACTTGGCTGAACTTTGACCTTAAATTTACCCAGGAAGGAAGGGTCAGATGAAAATGCCTACGCAAGACAAAAATGTTAGCCCATAATCTAATATAATATGGAGACCCTGGGTCACGTGCCTTTGGCACGGGAAGCATTGTTAAAAGCCCAAACAAAAGTCGGAACGAAAACAATGGCTTTTCGCAGGAAGTTGCAGAAATGGCTTTTTCGCTCTTAGCGAATTTTAAAAAAAAATTATACTCACGAGGCTGAATCACAGCCTTCTTCTTTTTGTACACGACGTGTTTTATGGGCGGAGACTCTTTATGCTATTTTTTTAAAAGGAGAGCACCGATCGTGAGGCTAACGGTTGTTTTGACGGAGCAATACCGTTTATACGGCACTGTTTGAAAAAAGCAGACTTACCCAGTTTGTAAGTTCACAAACACTTCGTGGCCTTGCAGAAAATGTATAGGCTATACAGGGTGTATCAAAACAGTATAAAATTGTAGATAAAATGGAAATTGTATTATATTTAGAAAATTGGCTCACACATATCGGTAGACATAGGTTTCATGTTTTCATCAACGTCGTCATTATGTTCACTTACGCCTGAGTGAACAGGGGCTGGTTTTGTAAACAAAGCTAAAATTAACTTGCGCACAAAGATGGAAGATGAAAAACTGGATAAAGGAGCGTAAGAAGTCAATTGAACATGTCCTTCCTTTGCTATCAGCTTTTCGGAAAGTTTAGCTAGCCCCGACCGTCCGTCCTCCACGTGACCGTTTTTTCTGCACACAGATTTCCACACTCATCCCAACACCTTCTTCTTCTTTCGTATGATCCCCTAAAGGGATCTGGTTGCTGAGATTAGCCGACTCAAGTCGTTGCCCTGTAGCCACCTATAGGAGGTTCTTCAGCATGGCCACGAAGTGCGAGAGGACAGGAATAAATTCTCAGTTTTAGAGGTGGGAGGAAAGCCCCACACACCAACGTGTGGGGAAAACCCACGGAATCAGGCAGGGACTGAGAACCCAATCCACATACTGACCCGAACGGGATTCGAACCTGGACGGAATTCGAACCAGGGCCACATTGGTGGAAGGAGAGGAAAGAACCGCTACGCCAACCCGATTCCCCAACACCAAAGGCACGCCTGATCACTGCTCTGTTCTGTTTGAGATGAGCGACTTTGGCTTTTATTCGTCTCTCCAGGTCATCCAGTACAATGGGCGGTAACAACAACTTGAAATGTCCTCACAAGAAAAAAATAAGACCAGTTGTGTTAAGTCTGGTGATTTAATAAGGGGGCCATCCCCAAGTCCATTAAAAAAAAAATTACCAGACCTGACGTCACTTGACTTTTAATGGGACATCCGAGATTTGTTACTGCCCGTGGAACTTTGTACCTTTGTTAAAATTAAAGGTGGTATTTTCAGCGTTCCCAAAAATGACGGGACTATTAATGCACGTGATTGTTGTGGTGAAGGCAACCGCGGTTACAGCACCTGGCTGTGATGGAACAGGCGATATCAAAGACCGTGTTTACACTGGTCCCGAGCTCGGGATCAAGATTGACCCCCTGATAAGAATGTGTTGAGGTTAACCGCAATGGCCTCGAGTGCCGCGTTTATATCTGTTGTTGATCCCGAGCGCGGGGCCAGAAGTTGCAGTCAAAGGTCAAGCTAATGCAGCAGAATTCCGAGATGTTCCGTCCAGTTTAGCCATTATTTCCGCGCTGGCCCAAATGTCCAAAAACTTCGCCAGTTCGTCGTTGCTCCACGAGCGCCCGCGAACTTCGTTTGCCATCTTTTCACACGAAGACAACTCGACTCGGCCACTTCGTCTTCGTCAACTTCTCTTCACGACGAAATATATAATGTCAACTTATGCTATATCGGAAATCGTTGAATGACACTCCGAAATCCTTGATATAACAACTAAAAACTAAGCTGTATGATAATGACAAAGTGTCGCTAGATAGTTGCAGAAAGTAGAGAAAATGCAGAAAGTAGAGGAAATACAGAAACACTTTTTCTCAACGTGTGAAGTTTGTATCGGACACGCAAATAAGATTGCTGAATGCAGGATACCAATTACGTTTGTAGTACGTTGTGTTTTCGTAACGGACGCCAGCGAGATTCTCAGTGTTGCATCACATGTCGATCGCGTCGGGGTATCATGCATTTTGTCATGGCATATATGCCTGCACACAATGCATGGAACCAGTGGTATGTATGTGCGTGTATACATGTACTACGTGTACACGTGTACATAATAAGAGCGCGGGCTCTCCTGGAATTTTCGCGCGCTTTAGCCCGCAACAGGATGTGGGGCTGTGTGAGGAAGATTTATTGCCCAGCTAACCGCAAACTGATCCCGAGCTCGGGATCGAACCCTCCGCCATCGCGAGACCAAAATCTCGGGGTCTGATCCGGGGCCAGTTTGGTTCCGAGAGCGTTTACACCTATTTGTGATCCGGGGCTGATCCCGAGCTCGGTGTTCGATCCCGAGCTCGGGATCAAGTGTAAACACGGTGCACAGTGTTCGGAACATCATGTTTCTGTGATGTTCCGTTCTGATGGTTCCGACTGTTCTCACCTTTTCAACAAAGTATGAACACGGATTTTTTCCCCGGGGGTCTCACCAAATTCTTCCCTAAGCCAATAAAACCTAAAGTGAAAGCGGTGCCATTTTTACTAAACTTCGCAATAATAACAACTAGAGGGAAGACGTTTGTCCCTGGACAAACGCCAGGTGATCGAGCAACATGAACATTAATATAAAAATGACGTCACACTTTTGAAATTGTTCGAAAACCTAAATTGTTTGATTTTTTTTAAAGAAACATTCGCATATCTATTGCTACATTAACATTCTGAATACACGATTCTTTGACGATTTAACTCTAAAATTGATGACGTTATTATTTACACAGTAAATTTGTTCATGACGTCACTATAGTGCGCTCAAATTGTTCAATAATCTACTGAAGAACAAGTTCTTACAAGTGTATGTGCCATGTGGTGACAGAATATTTCCAATAGGCCTATCTGTTACAGTTCTCAAGATTTCGTCATTTGAGATCATATTGTAGCAAACAAAAGTTATGTTTGTGGCATCTGGCTCCAGCCGTGGTATTCTTTGTTGCACAGGTGGAGCCAGACCCAAATCATTCTTTAAATTCTTGAACTTTTGTTTGGTCCCTGTTGGCCAGGACTTTTTGCTAATAATAGAAAGAATTCCTTTTGTATATTAAATTATTTTAGTTATTCATCAATGTATAAAAACCCTGGGCGTTGCATGCATGCAGGGATTTGCGTCTGGGCAGTTGTGAGGTTAACTTCGTTTTAGTTTTGCAGTATTTATACTTAGTCATTTTTCTACTGGTTTGCGTGCAGGTGTCTTGGGCTTTTGCTTCAGCCATATAACTTTGATTTGTGAGTATTTGTTTTATTTTCTTGTAAAGGTATCCAGTGTGTCGGGTAGCGGGCGAGGCCGATTTTCGTCAAGGGGTTTTCCCTTTGGAAAGCGACCGTGGCCGCTGCGAAGGCTTGATGCCTCTACTTGAGTTGTAGATCCATATTGTTTATTATTTCGTTGAATGAATTGAATAGTTATTATTTTACTGGCGTTCCCCAAGTTGGGGTTCGTTACAATATTACGTAACCACCGTGCACGTGATGACGTCATTATAGGTATAGTCATTAAGTCCACATGTGTGCTAACGTTTTATTCCGTAGAACTACGATCAAATTCCCTTCCACTTCGGCTCTATTTGCATTCAAATGCACATTTTCGAACAACTTCCGGTTGGCCCGGAAGTTGGTGACGCAATGGGGTCTAGACTTGTTCCCGCTCCACATACGACGACTAAATATGAGGACCAGCTACTATACTTTACTGTGGTATTTAAAATAGCACTAAGCATTACGTCATGCATTTACTTTTAGGAGCGCATCATGGCGCGGCACGAGTGTATAACAACTTGAAAAGGGTTATTCCATATTTGGCCAATACAAATTTAATATATTAACCTTAAAATATTACACATGCCAACTATAGCATCAACAATCAATTTCAAACTTTGACTGCATCATCGTAAATGAACACGCGGCGAAACACTGATCGAATCGTACCCGACGATTAACGATAACGCCCGGACGTGCATTCGGGTAACTTCGAGAACCTTCAGTCTAGTGATCGACTTTTTTGGTCCGGGAACCAGACTAAAAGGGGTCATGTCAATGTATGATTTGTTTAGTTTATTGAGACCTATCATGGTGTGAAAGATCTGTTCAAGTATCTATTGCGGTTCTTGAGATATGATTTTTGTTTTTAAATAATCTTTAAATTTTTGTAATTTGACACATGTGACGACATAATGGCGTCACAACTGTGCACAGATTGTTCAATTTGTTGAACATCACGTTCTTATTAAAATGTGGCGAAGGAATCATCAAATATATATTGTAGTTCTCAAGCTTAAAGCGGGCCTCCCACTGTGCGATTTTTGCCACGAATTTCCTACGATTAGGTACGATTTAGTACGATTGTGTATAGAGTCTATAGACAGTCTCTGGTAATCTCACAAAATCGTACCCAATCGTTGGAGATTCGTGGCAAAAATCGCACAGTGGGAGGCCCGCTTAACATCGGACTCCGTGTTTCATAGTAGCACCACTATTTCAACACATCCGTTACCTGACATCATTTTTGGCTGTTAAATCGAGCTCCAGTCGGTGACTCTTCTAAAATACGTCTTCGCAGTCTAGTATTTCGCTGCTCACAAACGACTACCAACTTTTAAGCTCTCCATCTTCGGTCCTTTGGCGAGTTATATTTTTATAAAGATTATTCGTTGTCATATGTACTCGTTTCTAAGTTAGATCTAGGTCTAAACATTTACCCTCTGTTGAATGCGAAAAATATTATTATTATAATTACAATGCCCAGTGCAAAGTCCATGTTTACTCTTCAAATTAGGGTTGATATTATTCATGTTAAAGGGACACACCGGCTTACTGTTTACATAATGTAGCAATCTAGCATCCTTAACAATAATATTTCGATGGTCGTTGTGAAAACAAATTATCAAAATGTCACGTAATTAACTAGAAATGTTTAAAATTAACAAAAGAAACAAATGTTGGGCTATACGCTTTACCAGCCGTCGCGATGTATTATGTATCGTGTGTTTGTAAATAAAGGTGGCGTTCGATATGAGTCGACACATGTTTAACCTCGATTCCTTTTTTTCCCCGACTCATTACACATTGCATGATCCCTAAGGTCAGCGCTGACTCGAGGAAGCACATCGAACGTGCTTTAGCGCCCTCAATAGGCTTTTGCTGTTTTTTTCTTCGGATATTATTTATCGCCGCGAACCGTACCGCGCGAAGACAAGAAAATCTGAGAGATTATCTCGTCCATGTCAACACCCAGAAACCCTTCTTATGAAATATGTTGGCAGATTTGTGTACATATTGGAAAATACGAAACCAAAACAAAGTGTTCGAAGGCATTATTTTCCAACAAGAAAAACCAACCACGAATGACAATTTAAGCAACTCGCACTTCGCGCTGGTTTCTACGGCTGGAAATACTAGTAACTCACAAGACCACGTGACTTTTCGGAACCAGAATCTAGTTCCGAAAAGTCACGTGACCTTGAATTTTTTAAAAATGCTCAAACGGCCAAATTTGACGGCGTTTTTTCAGTATATATTTAATTTACTTTGTAAAGCGCTTTAGAATAATGTATGGGTCTATTTCGAGCCCAAAATAGCCCAACAAAGCTGGTGTGTCCCTTTAATGTCGTAAATTAAGCTCTACGGAAGATAAGACATGTTTGTAGGTCAGCCCAATGCAAAAGCTCTGAGGGGACATCGCTAATAACAGATTGAAAATATTTTCGTAAATATTGGCATCAGAAATCACGATATGGCAGATATGTAGGTTTATGCAAATTAAAGGGCTGTATCACGGTTTGCGCAAGCGCCAAGCCCGCGCTCAGAAGAATGTAGTCCAATTTCGTTACACAGTGCCATTGGTTCGGGTGCGTTTGTCTGAGTACGTGCTGCATGGATAGTGTGTGTTCGTTAATGGGCCGTTACATTACGCAGAATTCAACTACACATGTACATACATCGTGTTGCGCGCCTTCGTTCGCGCGCTATCAATGTCTGGAAAAACTATCGGTCACGGTGTCTTTTCATCAACAGAAGATACGCTGTAAAATTGCTGTCAGGACCAAATAAGCATACTAGTTTCGGTGGACATCGAGGTTGAACAGAATGCTGTATTTAACCATGTCATTCGATGTCGTTTCTGTCATGTTTTGTCGATTTTTTTTTTGATGACGGCAGCACACCCGGTGATATTGATGTTTGGCGGCTTAAAAATACGGCAAACGGGACCATTTCAAGTAAAGAGTACTGCATTAGGACAACCTGGGCGTTGACAAGTACACAACTGCCCAAATTACTAAATAATTATAAGGGATGGCAAGGATTGAATAGGATATGCAAAACCCAGCGACAAAATTAACGATTGCAAAATTCACCTATAAAAGTCTTACTAGTGACAGAACTTTTTTGGTCCAGTGTACAACGACCAATCACGCGTGGATATAGCTCGGTGTGTACCTGTCCTTGTATAGCGAGAGCAGCGTAGCGCACATGGACAGTTGACCAGTCTACAACACACAGTGGTAAAAAGTCGCCTCACAATCCTGCTGGCTCATACACGTACGTTCGTACATTCCTTTCGTGGTGGTTTCCGCTAGTTCGTCCGCTCCAACCACTGCTGAACTTTGGCAGAGTTTTCTGCGAAGCGTGTACGTGACGTCACCCAAGACCAGACCAGGCTTGGATGACACTTGCCATGATTGGTCAGGTCCTGTCACATGACACAGTAAACATGTCACCTGACATGTTTACTGTATCAGGTGACATAATCTGGCCAATCATGGCAAGTGACAGGTTGTCAGTTTCTGTGGCATGGGGTGATTGGAAGCATTGCTACTCCCTCTGGATTGGATGCCCTTCCATCACAGGTTTACCCCCAGCAGTTAGTTGGGTTTCCCCGACAGGTTGTTAGTTTCCATGGCACGGAGTGACGGGAAGCATTGCTACTCCCCCTGGATTGGATGCCAGTCCATCACAGATTTACCCCCTTTTTAAATTGTTGTAAGCCTACACTCTTGAAAATTAACGGTTATGCGCTCCTAAAAATAAATGCATGACGTATTGCTTAGTGATATACATTTTAAACATCACAGTAGCCGGTCCTCATATTCAGTCGTATGTGGAATATGTGGAGCGGGAACCAGTCTAACTTTGTCCAAGTCCCCACGAGTCGACCAGTCTGACTTAAATAGCCTTGTCAAGGATGTGCAGTACTACTGTGTGTAAAGACGCGGAGAATTTGACTTTTAGGAAATCCCCAATGCGCGCGGTTGCAAGCACCGCACTAGCGCCCCGTGGCCAACTGTAGCCAACGGCAAAGAGGCTGCTTACCGGAATATCTTGGTCTAGAAACCAGACTACACACGCAAGGCTAAATCACATCCTTGTACTTTCTGTAAGTGGCGTGTTATGTGTTTCGTTATGTCTGCGTTCGAAATCCGACGCAATTATGAGGTAATAAATATTCATATCTTGCATAACATCCGATCAGAGTTCACTGTTTTGATCGTGCGGCCGGGCGGGTAGCCTTGTCCAAGGGCTATGATATTGTGTGAATCCGTGAAGAATTTGCATGTATGCTATGCAGCGAAAGTGCGCCATCGCGCGGTGAATTGTAGCCAACTGCAAAATAGTCTGGTTACCGAAATATCTTGGTCCGATATCTTTACTTTGACGGCGCCAACGGCTACAGAGCCAGCCAACAATGGCACCCGTGCGACGCTGAAATGGCAGTAATAGAATTGTATAGTGTTGCATTGCGCATACCGAGGTGCGAGCATGGTACTCCCCTCGGACTCTCCCCCTACGAAGGGAATCCCCGATGATTTCTGTTCTGGGACACGTTTGTCGGGATGTTTGATATGTATCAAAGAAAAGTGTTTTCTTTGCTAAAAGATTTATTCTTGAACTCTTTTTGGTTTTCGTGAAAATGAGTAAAAAGGTTGCCGAGTAGGCTTCCGCCTCATAGGTTTACGCACACTTCGCTGGCAATATTTGTTATCCAATCCCATGATGCATTGAGAACGTCGATAAGGTTTATTCTGACGCTAGACTAGATATCGAGTCTATCTACTACAACGCTAGATCTAACGTCATGATATTTTGTCCAGCCGAAGATGGCAGCGATGGGGACATTTTTCTGTAGACCCCGTAACTGAGTCGTTGGTTCCGTTTTTGACGATTTTGGGTTTTTTTTAGGCCAAAAGAAAAAAACCAAAATCGTCAAAAACGGAGCCAACGACTCAGTTACTGGGTCTATTTTTTTTGTACAGATGAGCCTTCTACATTATATCTATTATATTTCTGTGTCTTAAGACATGTGGAATAAAGTTATATTTTTACTTACTTCAACGAAATCAATTACATTTCTTTTTCACTAAAATAATAGTATTATATACACAATTATATCAAAATGTTGAATTTTAACTGTTAGGCCAAACAAAAAAAGAACTAGGCCTATGTTTAGCGTAAGTTGAAGTCTCCAAAAATGACGCGGCTTTTTTTTTTTTGGTAAGTGGATTCCAAGCAATAAAGTCATGTTTTTAATCGAAACACTAAAAAAAAAACCTTTGACGCGCAGGGTTGAAAGTGACGCGCGCGCTAACGCTAAACATAATTCTTTCTTTTGTTGGCCTTAAGTTACAATTTGAGTTTTTGCATCTTAAAACAACTTGCAGTTTGTTACACAGGAATTCCTTTTAAATTTGTCTGCTTCTTGCCTGAAAATATCAGTTAAGAAAAAGTCTCCTGTAGAAAATTCACAAAGCGATATAAATTTTTCGATTATGACGTCAATTTTGCTCGTGAATAGAATGTACTATAAAATGTGACGTTAGTCGTCAGGGTAACTGGGTCTATGACTGGTAATCTGAAACGTTAATTGCTAAATAAGCTAAAGTGCAGGGAATCATGTCAACGGTTTTAGTATAGACTTGGCAACACACAGAGGGTTATATGTTCACTTTAGTGTACAGTGTTATGATATCACGATAGATGTAAACTTTTTCAAAACTGTTATATCTACCAAACAACAGCCACAATAAAGTCAAAATAACGATAAATACTTACACGAACATTATGTTTTAGCAAACAAAAAGTTTGAGCTGATTTTAAATGCAACATTATGTGTAAATGCAAACATTACTACGGTCATTAATATATTCTGCCTGCTTATAATGGAATTTTGAATTAATAAAAAACATGGAATTTTGCCAATCAGATATCCAAAGGCGGGCCTATGTGGGCGCCGCCATTTTGACTTAAAGGCCAACGCATCATTTGCAATAACCCCGAATTTTACTTCATTGACAAAAAAAGACTTACTCAAAATGTTAATAAGAATGGTAACAAACTGTTTATTTCCTTCCAAGAAATAAACGTTTTGTTTGAAAATAACAACCGAAAGGTTTTTTTTTTTAAGTGTGTACATGCACACATTTTTTACCATTGTCTTGACACAAGACCCATGTACGTATCGTATCTATGTGTAGCATTTTTCTTTTACGTATTTTATAGGATGTTAAAAAAAAACCAAAAATCCCGTTATATTATTCATTTGCTAATTGTAACTGAAGAAGGGCACATATGAATCAAAGGGAGCTTATCCTCTGGTTGAATCAAGTAGGGAAAAGAGAGTCGTGCACCAGACCACCAGACTGTTGGCAACGGTTGCCGAGTGGCATGGGCGGTGCACGCTGGAATATATTAGCCGGCGCGAAAATCTGTACGGTACTTGGAATACCACGCACATTACCATCCGAAATTACATGTTGATTAAATATGTTGAAATGTTTTCGCGTGACTTATGCTACCTATTTATAATTTGTTATGTGCCCTACTTTAGTTACAATGAGCAATAATATACATGTATTGTTTTTTTTTTTTTACTAGGCCTACTCTGTATTTTGCCCTTATTTCGGGAACTGATCAAGTTTTATGTTGCAAATGATATATTGACCTTTAACTCTGTGTACATAATAGACAAGCACCAATGCTGTGCTTTTAAAAAAAAATTCGAGACTTCGCCCACTAAATATCAAACCCCTTGAATCATATATACTCGTGTAACAGTGCCATTTTGACCCCAATAAGAACACCGGCACAAGTTATGAGGCCTTAGGCTGTTTCTAGCAGAGTTTGTAGTTTACCTATACTCTGACACCTCTCATAATCAAGCGGTTACATTTTACAGAAGTGATTTGGGAAATACGATTGTAAATTCTTTTCGCGTAAATATTGTGCATTCCTTGAACATTTCCGTGTTATATTTACAGTGATGAAACTCCACCATATGGATAGTTTTTCAGTATCTGTTGACACCACCATGCTTTAAGCCTCTCCTTTCTGTGGTCTAACTAACTTTGCATGTTTGAGTTTTGGCAGCACTTGCTTGTCTGGTCCTGTAAAATAAAGTAAAACGAGTCAGAGGTTTGAGGAAGCGAATCCAAATGTGGTGCCAGAAGAATCTATCGTAGGGTCCTCCTCAAGATTTTTGTAATGTGAAGATGTTCTAACGATGCATATGGCACTGTATAAGGCTTGCAGGTATTGGGGAATTTTTCGTGCTGGGATAGTGCAGACACCACAGTTGAACATCCATATGTTTAACATCCTGTGGGTAGTCAAGTTAACTTAATGGTTCTTTCCTTGCCTTGCACCTCTGTGGCCCAGGTTAGAATCCCATCTGGGTCAGTATGTGGATTGGGTTATCAGTCCCACCTTGATTCAGTGGTTTTCCTCTACACATTTGTGTGTGGGGTTTTCCTCCCATCTCTAAGACTGAGCATTTGTTTCTGTTCTCTCACACTTTGTTGGCAAACTGACAGTTTAATATTGACTTGAAATGTCACTTTATTTTGAAACCCCCCTCCCCCTTATACGTAAGAACGTTTAACTCTGTTGGCCTTATTATTGAGCCATTTTCAGATTTTTGTGGCACAATCTCAAGGATTTAAATTGTTTTCTGCTTCTAATCGGTGTTTTTTAGAATATGTTTATCCGTTGCACCAATAAATGACGAATCTTGCTGAATCGTTTGTATATCTAGCATTTAATTTTCTGCACACATGCACATCCTTTACAGCATTTCACATGGATTGTGTGATGAAGCACTCTCTATCACATGCACACTTAGTATCAGACTAAATTGTTGTCGCTATGTAATGTCACAGCTGCACATGGCAGGTGTGATGTGCAGAACCAACACCTTGTTTACGGTAAGAGAAAATGTCATAGGGCAACCAGACTGTTGGTCGCTAGGCTTTGGCCGAAGTTTTGCGTGTACCACTAAGCAACAACAGGTATTATGCACCTTCCAAACTGCACCTTCATTAGAAAGTGAAGAACTGGGGGCGCCAGGCATTGTGCAAAGGACTGTGCGAGGACTAAAATACTGTATCACTGGGGCAAGTACTGCACATTTAGAAAAATAGTGAGAAAATGTGGATCATTTTCACAAGAGCTGTCAAGTGATAAACCTCACTTTGCTTGGTAGAGGTCCCTCAGCAGCTTTTCAATGCCCGGATTCAAAGTAACATCCAGTACATCCTTGCCTTTGTTGTTCTTGATGTAGATGTTGGCCCCATTTTTGATGAGATAGTCGGCTATGGCGACCAAGTTGCTCTTTTGGTCAGATGTGTCGCCGCCACTTTCAACTTGCTGAACAATTTCCAGCAACTATACACAAAATCAACCAAAATATGACTGGAAGTACCATACTTGTACACGGACAGTGATAAAACAGATGAAGAGGCGTCATGCTTGAGTAGAAGCTTAGAACGTGTAATAAGGCATGCAATGGCACTTTTCACGCAACTGAAACGGACGTCCCAACTTTACTTCAAGGAGAAATAGCTTGGAAGGTATCCAATGATTGTTGTTTAAAATTAGGGTAAAGTAAACAATTTGAAAATGTTGAACAAGAAAAAGGGTAATGTTGTGTTGACATTCATTCATGGTAAATAGAAGCTGATTGTATTGTGCGCTATATAGGTAGGTAAGTCGTTTACGAGCCCATGCTGGCTACCCCCAGCAATGCTGTCTACCCCCAGCAATTAGTTAGATTTCCCCAACCGTATTTGCTGGTACCCATTTATATGGGCGGAGAGAGACAACGTGTCTTGTCCACGGACACAACGCGATGCAAAGACCAGGAAAATCATTTTTACAAATTAAAAAATTAAAAAATATATAACGGATTCAATGAATCGCAACAAAATAAAGTTTTAGTTTTACCTTTCCAAGAGGGGTACAACCCATAATGTCTTTCATAGATGACTTTATCATGACAAGATGGAGGCTGGTGTCGCCATCTTTGTCTTGTGCATTCACATTGGCGCCGTTGTTGACTAGCGCTTCAATGCACTTGTTGTGGGACTTGTCGATGGCCAAATGTAGAGCCGTGTGTCCTCCAATTGTCTTTAATTCCTTGTTGCAGTTAACCTATAGACAAAGTCGTTCGGATTGGAAAATATCTACTTCAGTCCGGTGGCTAAGGTATGGGAACATCCCTATACATCAATCATGATGATGATGATGATGATGACGACAAAGTAAACTGTGGTGACGAACTCCAATCTAAGAAAGCATATATGTTGCTGTGTACTTGTAATGCATAACGTCTGCAGTTGTGTCGTCGTAAGTCACGAACGTGTGTACTGTGATGTGACAACCCCGCCGTCGAGAAATAGAGGCCAGACAACCGTCAACATTAACAATGCAATTACCTGATTGATCAGAGTCATCAGTATCTGAGGCAGGCCGTTGAGGGCGGCAAGGTGGAGAGGTGTGAAACCATCAGACTTGGAAATGTTGATCATGCTCGAACCTGCCCTTTGTAATATCTTCTGTACAGCACTGATTAAAAACAGAAATAACAAAACAAATAATGAAATACAAATGAAATACTAAAATGTCAAGTCACACAAAAAATAATGGCGTTTGAAATTCTCACAAAAATAAATATCACGATGACATAATTTTAGAACATTTCTCGACCATCTAAACAATTATCAATATTTGTCGACATTCAGTGATCTATTGTAATTAAAGTACAACATTTACACCAGAAAAGTTGTAAATTCAAGGCATTAACTTACAAGGCACTTTGCTCGAAAACGGCGTGGTGCAAACTGTTGAATCCCCTGTTGTTTTGGAGCTTGAGGTTCACCTCTGGGTGGTCCACCAGCATCTGGATGATCGACTCCTTTTTCCCTACAATGGCCACAAATAAAGGCGAGTTGCCATTTTTGTCCTGCAAAATAGTGGAGAGGGAAAAGATTAACACACGCATATTAATGGGTTAACCGTTGTGGTTAACCGTAATGGTTAACAAACGCATATTAAATGGTTAACTGATGATTGAAATGATTGAGTCTTGTGATCGAAATACATTATTATACAAAGCAGTAAAGCCGAGCCTTAGGAATGAAAAAGAAAAAATGTGCATTCTGCCGAATTCATCCCTGAAATTTGGGCATATTAAATCCCCCAAACTGTAACCGTATCCTTGTCGGGCAATTACAGTCAAACAAGACATTTTGAAGAGATACTTGTGTGAATCACCCTATCATACTTTTATATTGTATTTTTATGTTGGGGTGCTATTTATTGGTCAAAGTCATCCAGTCTTGGGCGGGTTTACAAATGTAGCCCATATATGTCAATGATGCTATACCAGTCTTCGTTTTTCTGCTTTTCATTTTGTTTTAAATTCGTCTCACCTTCAGGTTAACATCACATTTTCTTTGCTCGAACTTGAGAAGAGCTGCTGCGCAAGTCTGGTGACCAGCGGCAACAGCAAGGTGAAGAGGGGTCAACTCCTGACTGTTTGCAGCGTTCACGTTGCTACCCGCCAGCAGAAGAAGCTTGACAATGCCTGGTTCGTTGCTGTCAAATTAAAAAAATCCCGCAATTCATTAGATGTTTAGAAAGTAAGCCTTAAGCACGCAAATTCCCGCAGAGATGGTGTTTTTTTCATGTAAGGTTTATAGAGGATCGCTTCCCCTTTCCGAAAAAAAGAACTTTCCTTCACAGCATCATGTTTTCAAGCTATAAACTCCAAACTCTGGAAATTTACTCTTTTCAATCCACGAAAGAAATGGTGTTACCTACAATCAGCCTTTTGCACATAACTTTTGCACTATGCCTGGCACCCCAATCTCTAAAACGGAGATAGTTTCAAAATTCGCTTTGACATTCTCTCCCGGTTGAACACAGTACTGATATTGTACTTCACACCTGCAGTGTGCACCACATATAGCAACAACAATTTAGTCTGATACTAAGTATACATGTGAAAGGGAAGTACACGTACGTCACTACACTAGACGCTATTCATGTGAAACACGCAAAAAGCAATGTTGTGTTTTCAAAATGTCAAACTAGTAATATGATAGCTTGCCCAAGCACAGCGAAGGCCAGCGCAGTATCGCCGTCGTTGTCTTTTTGCTCAAGGGGTGCTCCTGCACGAGTCAAAGCAGCGACGGAGTTCATGTGACCACGATGTGAGGCAGCTTGCAGCGCAGTCTGTCCTTTGTCATTCTGATACTTGACCTGCACAGAGAGAGTTTGCATTATTCTAATCTGACATGACACCCAAGATCTTAAGTGATGGAGATAACATGTGACGCAAAACTAGTTTATTGGGAAAACGGATACTTCTAGCCGAGAGCCATGACTATGCAGAGCAAGGACGAGAATAGATTTGGCTTAAAAAAACAATTTTCTATTCCAAATGGTCAGCAATATAGTTCCAGGTCTGGAGCTCTTCTTAGACTGGGAACAGTGTTTTTGTCCCAGAATGGCAGTATGGAAAATATTTTAAGCAAGTGAGGCCAATAATTAAATGAAGTGTAGGCCTGCATTGCACGCACGGGTATTATTTGGATACAGAGTATCGGACATACGTTATTTTTCAATAATCGATTTAAAAAAGAAACGCAAAATATAAACTGAAGTGCATTTTTACATTTTGTTTGAACATATTACCGCTTCCTTGTTGTTTCCAGTGATCTCTTCTACTTTATTGGTGTCGCCAGTTGCTGCAGCACGGAACAGTTGGGCGCCTTGTGAACCCAAACCGCCAAGTTCCGCAAGCTTTCCCAGTTCAGACTTTAAAAGGAGCGCGGCGAGAATGGCACCCACATCACCAAGCTCTACAAACAGATCATTATAGTGCCTAGTCCGTATCGTGTACGAGCTATCCTCAGTATGTTGCACACAGAAACAAGTAATCACGTACCATCCATTAGGAAATGGTCAGTGCGAAAAGTTTAACTGCACTATACAATCCATGTTATCTGATCTACTGGAAAACATGAACCAGCTTTGGGCAGAATATATCTCCACACTGGTAAAGTGTACATGTACATGTCGGTCTATTCATGTAATATCTTTGGAAGGAATATACATGTACAGTACGTATAAAATATATAGATTTCAACAATTTTGGTGCTCGGTATGAGACCGAGTGAATGCCTCCCCCTCCTCTTTTAATTGTTTCCCCATTGTGTGTCAAACATCGAAGGAATTTCTTTTCAGGTTTTAGGGGTGGAGTCGTGCATTAACAATAAGGAAGAGTGCGTTGAGGTATAGTGGCAGTAGGGAGCGGGGTGGGGGTGGGCGTGGGGGGGGGGGGTGTGGTGGTGGGGTGTGGGGGTGGGGGTGTGTGGGGTGTGGGGGTGTGGGGAGGGGGTGTGGGGGTGTGGGGTGTGGGGGTGTGGGGGGGGGGGGGGGTGTTCACTCGGTATCATATCGTGTAGCATATCATTTCGACATGGAAGGCCGAAATAAAGATGTATAAACACTGAGGGTATGACTTCCGTTTACTGGTCGCCACTGAGGCGCCGTGCGATAGATCTATGGAACAGAGCAGAAAATCACTACCCTTAAAAAATTTAACATGTTTTGGTGGTTATTAATCTTTATTATTAATCTTTATTAGGAGAATAAGTGGCGACCAGTAAACGGAATTCTTTCCAAACTGAGTTGTGGGAACCCTAAATGCTAGCATGCACTTAATATAATTCGATATTCAAGTTGTACTTGACATTTATATTGAAGAGAGTTTATGTAGCTACGACGTACCCTGTTCTCCTCCACTGGCTTCTGTCACGTTGGCCCTCGTTTCAGTGGTCAGACACATTGGGTGAATGAAGTAAGTGGAGCTGCCAAATTTTACTTTGATATCTCCGTCTCGGTCTATCATAGTCACCTCTCCGACTTTTCCCATGCACTTTAAAGGATAAACCATAATCTCAATTTCAATTATTTACTTTCTAAGTAGTTTTGCTTTTAATTGGGATGTTAAGGTAAAAATTCACCATTAACAGCACTAATTGTTATTGGTTGTAAGAAAGAAATGGAAACTTTACAAGTAGCCCCACGCAATACAATGCATTCATTGATTAAAAATAATATGATTTATTCAGACCGTAAAGTGCAGCCCTGATCACGACCACGTAACACATCTCTGTATACATACTTGTGCAATTTCCTCGTTCCATCCACATCTCTCCAGCTGCAGCTGTTTCAGCTTGCTTACGTCCATTTCCAACAGTCGCACCTTATCGCCCTGGCTTACGTAGGCACGCACTTGGGATGCGTCTGAAATGGAATGGAATCTCAAAATACACTGTACCGTGATAATTTACCATGTTAAGCTTTATACCGAGCGAGCCGGGGTTCGCATGTGCCGTTGACTTTGATTTGTGGGGCACATTGCCGACCCAGATGTTTTCAAGAGATCTGTACCAAGGTTGTAGTCGAGTGCATCACAATTCACAAGTCTTCACAAGTCTTAATTCAAGTCACCAGCATTCAAATGAACTCCAACAAAGGCATTCTTTTGTGCGTGTTCATCCATTGCTTCTTGTTACTGAACTTGTGACAGACTTCAATATGCACGACTTGTCACGGACTTAATTAAGTCTTAACGGACTTAACAGCTCTAGACATGTGGCAGACTTGTTATGGACTCGACTACAACCCTGATATGTACTGTACTGGTCTAAAAAGTATAGGTGTGGATTTTGTCCAGTTGTTTTGTGTCAACTGATCGTAAGTATACTTAATCATCTCACCCAGATTGGACAGGTGTTCGATGTAGAACTGCCCTTCTGTCTCCCTCTCGGAGTACATCACGTCTAGTTTTCCCTGGTGACCACGTCGGTTATTGTTGTGGCTACCGCCAGGCCATTGCACAGTCACCCAAGAGCGTCTGGTCCCTTCCCCACCGCCCACATCGCTCACCGTGCCAACTGTTCCCTCTCCTCCTGCATAGACAGGGAAAAAATTATTAATTTCTGAGGGGGTCGGGTTGGCGTAGTGGTTCTTTCCTCGCCTTTTACCTCTAGTGGTCATGATTCCTGGATGTGTATATGGATTAGGTTTGTACTCCATACTCGGCCGTGTGGGTTCCCCCAGGAGATTCCCTCGGGTGTTTTTCTCCCACTTCTAAAACTGCACCCCCTTCGTCTTCTCTAGTTGCTACTGTATAGTTGACGACATACACGTAAAGGGCCTAATTAGTTTCCGAATATGCCATAAAACCAACAACATAATTAATTTCCTTCAGGCACTATCTTTTGAGACGAGAGGGTTCGCTGAGCGGACGCATATTATGTGTCTGTATATGGTTTTCAGACTTATTGGTGAGAACATAATGTTTTTAGGACACAACGGTGCGGACATAATGGGCCCAATAATAATTATTAGAAATACAACCCCCAATTCGTACCGTCTTCGTCACCCCACTGCCAATCCGGCCCACGCATCACGCGAGTACCGCAAAAAATCCCCCAAGCACGGGACTGCATGGCTCCAAACCTGCGTGGAACTTCAACTCTGTGAAATCAAGAATGTATGCGATGTGGTCATTATCCTATGGTGTTCAATTTATTTAACATTGAGTTTCCTCTTCGAAATGCGATGCCTCCATACTATACTACTTGGCGGCAATGATCTTCGAGGAGCAATTAAAAAAACACAAATTCTTGATCAAAACAGAAAGGTTGTTGAATACAGAGATCTTGTGGATAACAGGCGACTGATCGACCAATCACTTTGCAATGGCTTTCACGACTTTTCCGCTCAATTCAGTGATCCCTGTCCATTGTCAAAGTGAACCTGTTTGAACAAAGTGATTTCCACACCGTTCCCACAGCAAATGTGACATTTTCTTTTTCTGGGAGAATCCTGTAGTTAAGGGTCGAGTTCGGGCAAACTGTTCTTAGCACAGGTAACTTGTTCTCGATTGATAGGTGGTGTGTTCCGAGTGCAGTGTTCTCGGGTCGTGTTCCCATCGTTTGGGCGCGAGAACGAGTTGATGATTATTGATTATTACATTTCTATAGCGCACATTCCATATGAGCATGTTCACATGCGCTGTACATTATTATGAGTTTATACAGAAGTATACTCCACCTAAATATCAAGATACATAGGTGGGTGGCGCCATTGGCAGCCGACGGCCAGAGACACCGGGGAATCCCCTTTTACTCTTCATGAAAGAGTGCCTCTGGTATCTTTTAAGTGCGTTACTTAACACACTGGACCAACGGCTTTACATCCCTTCCGAAAGATGGAGCAATTGTGGTTAGATGCCTTGCTCAAGGGCACAGGTACCATGCACAGTCGGGTATCGAACCAGCAACCCCACGTTTTCACCCGAGTATTGCGAGTCAACGACCTAAACCACTCGGCCACGCTCACCCCTCCCCCCAAGAACAGACCGCCCGAACTCGCCCATAGCCTTTCAGAAACCGATTTTGTTGGGTCTTCAACCTGGTTAAACCTGCGCAGAATGATTTGGAGCCGTACGTCTTAAAACCAGCCCTGGAAGTGCAAATTCTCATGGAGCACTTTAGGCAGAGTGGCGCACCCCACCTCAGCAGCTCTTATTACGGAGACTGGTGCAGTCAGCTTTGTCACAAGAGGTGTTCATGTTACTACTGACCGATCAAATAAGCTACATCTGACTGTATCAGCATCCTCGATCTTTCAGTCAGAGTATCATTTCGGTCCGTTTTCCTTTTTAAGAACTTTATTTTCGTTCTTCATTTGAAACTTTTTAAATCGTAAAAGCTGTTTACGGTTGGAGACTTACCCTGCCACGTGCTTGGCATCGATCCTGCTAAAGCGATGCTTGAGATCATGTTTTCCTTCATGGTAGCAAGTATGGCACAGGTCGTAGTCATGACACTCGATACACTTCCAGCGGATACCGAAAATGCCTTGTTCCTGACAAGCATCGCACGTGACACCTCCATGTTTTACTCCTGTCCATGTGTGAAAATTCACATACTACCTAGTCTGATTCATTGACCTTGCTTTGCAGAATAAACTGCTTTGCAGTTTTTTTCTGGGCATGTGCACAGGTCACTTTTATCTGCTAACCTCATTATAATCGGGAATAGCCCGTACGCGCAAACACTATACGAATAATGGACGGCTGCAAAATAGCAGCTGACTGTTAGAATAAACCTTATCGACGTTCTCAATGCATTATGGGATTGGATGACAAAATTGGCCGGCCAAATGTGCATAAACCTATGAGGCGGACACCAACTAGGCAACTTTTTTACTCATTTTCACGAAAACCAAAAAGAGTTCAAGAATTAACCTCCCACCACTTTATCTTTGACACATATCAAACATACTGACAAACATGTCCCGAAACAGAAATGTTGCAAATGCGAGAAATCATCGGGGATTCCTTTCGTATCGGTAGTTCGAGTACCACGCTCGGTATGCAACACACGCCGTATCGGCACTGCGAGTCCGTGAGGCCAGGGGCCAATTTCATGGCGCTGCTAAGCACAAAAATGTGCTTAGCACAGGATTTATTTGCCGTATAAAATGGATTACAAGCCAAAAATATTCGCCAACTTGTGTTCTTCGCAAGAGTAGGAGAATACCTTTCAATACACATCACTTACGATTTTGGCTGGGAATCCATCTTTGCAAAATAAAGCAAACAAATCCTGTGCTAAGCAAATTTTTTTGCTTAGCAGCGCCATGAAATTGGCCCCAGGACGGACTCGCAGCACAATACGTTGGCGAGCGCATACCGAGCTGCGAGCGTGGTACTCGGACTACCGATACGAAGGGAATCCCCATTGATTTCTCGCATTTGCAACATTTCTGTTTCGGGACATGTTTGTCAGTATGTTTGATATGTGTCAAAGATAAAGTGGTGGGAGGTTGATTCTTGAACTCTTTTTGGTTTTCGTGAAAATGAGTAAAAACGTTGCCTAGTTGGTGTCCGCCTCATAGGTTTATGCACATTTGGCCGGGCAATTTTGTCATCCAATCCCATAATGCATTGAGAACGTCGATAAGGTTTATTGAAGCAACGCGTGATCAATCCTACTCCATGAAAAACTCCTGGACTGGTCCCGGGCCCACAATATCGCTTGTATTCCACTTAGCCCCGTATGCCTTGGTGACAGTGGCATGTTACCAGTCTAGGGTAGGCATTGTCTAGTAGGGAGTCGCATATAGGTCAGTGCACGCACATATGTTTGAACCCTCCTTCCACCGCGAACGTCCCATTGTTCCTCATTTGTTTGGACTTAGTTTTTTTTGGCGACTGCTCTAATTTGTTTTGCACACGATTCTACAATGTATACTATACATTGTAATCATGGACATAACGCGTTTCACAATCATTCTCGGGTCAGGGTTGACTTGGAAAAGCTAATCGAATGCATCGATCCGAAGGTGTTTCAAACGGCTGTTACATTTGCCTTACCTAGCTGAGCGTTGTCGTAGATACGAAGATCAAACTTTCCACTGGCACCTCCTGCACGGTAATTGGCGGCCTTGCCCGAGTCCCAGCGCACCCAGACGCCGGTGGCTGCATTGGGAGACAAAATGCTCGTTTAGTTCTGTGTAACACGACGAATTTTTCTAAACCTAGAAAAATAGCATGTTCCGTACTGAATTGAACGGCAAGCAGCACACGATGTTCAGCATTTCTGACCACACAGAGAACTTGATGAGAAACCATTTTGGCCGAGTCGGAGTTGCGTATGAAAAGAGAAGGTATCTCTCTTCGAATAAAGCCGTGTTGGGATTTATATCTGGCCCAGTTGAGCTACAGTGTGTCTCTTCAAGAGGCACGGATGGTGCTGGACTCATGCTGTGAAATTGCCGCTTCCATATTTCTCCGAATAGTTCCACGAGGCTAAGCGGAGACTGTTTAACAAAGGATGTACATGTATAGGTGAGGGTAGTGTGGCAAGTGAAGAAGTCTCATTTGAAGAAAACTGGCTATGACTACCTTATAGCACCACGCTTCTTTTTCCCACAAAGGTGCGTCAAGGACAGCTGTTGCTACTGCCTCGCTGGTTTTGTGAAGCCACTGAGGGAAGGCACAACCGTTATGTCATCATATCGAGAAGTACATCAAGCTCCTATACAGGCCATCGCATCTGGAAGCCATCAAACAGAAGTAGGTAGTTGAGCTTTCAAGTAAGTTGTGACGATATCCACTTCAGCATAACCTTCCAGAAAATCTCGGGAAGCCGAGGACGCCACTCCGACAGGTCGTTGAAAACTGTTGAGAGTGTTGTCTATACTGGAGTAACTGCCTGGCACATTTTCCGCTGTAAGGGTTATTTTACTGCCAGCTGTGCTCTGGAGGCGTGCGTGATCATGAAAACCTTGTTTAGTCTAAAAACTAAAAAAAAAGGATCCCGGAGGACATACAGAACGGCAAGAGGTTCTAAAGGACAGATAGAAGTTCCAGGAGTTATAATGAGTGTGGTTCTCCTGTTCTTGAATTGCCCAACGGCAGCCAACTTTCTGACCCAAGCATGGACCTGACTTCCTTCTGAAGACTGGAGAATGATTACCCGACTGTTCCATACCTGGAGATACATGTACGCGTCTGGAGTTCTTGTTTCGCCTTTGTGAACTTGGGATAACTGTCTCGTAGCTGTGGTCTTTTTTTTCGGACAAAGCATTCCCTGTGTTCTCCTTAAAGGTAGTCTACTTGGTTGGTAATTACCCTCCCAACAAATTTCAGAATTTTAAGCTGTGAAATTATTTTGTCTCAATTGCCCCATTCATGAGAAAAATGCGATCTTTGAAGCCATTCATTCATGCACAAAAACCTTACTTGGATTTTTC
The DNA here is from genome assembly GCA_037783545.1 of Henricia sp. BOLD:AAB3569. Classification (NCBI taxonomy): domain Eukaryota; kingdom Metazoa; phylum Echinodermata; class Asteroidea; order Spinulosida; family Echinasteridae; genus Henricia; species Henricia sp. BOLD:AAB3569. Next base: position 103,786 of record JBBELK010000144.1, on the reverse strand, counting down.
AGGTTCTCTCAAGTATTACTGCATCTATTTGGCTAACATTTCTACAAGATAGTTTTCTTGACCTATGCTTTCAATTACCAGTGGAAATCATACCGTTTTTAACAGTTTACCAAACGAGTATACTACCTTTAAATGTATATAGGTTGGAAAGTGGTTCTCGTCTGCCATCCAAAGAGGCTGCCAAAGACCTGAGATGTTGGATTCATCAAAAATATCATCTGCTGACTCTAGGCTGTTTCAAGGGGCAGATTTTCGCATGTGTGTTGAGGTGCGGGTACTGAGCTGCATCTGCTTGTTAATGGCCCAACTGGACAGGTTTCCCCCAATGGGTCGAAATAGAACGATGGTGTTGGAAGTTACTGTCGTCAGATGTCTATCTGGGTCGTGAGGTACAGCATGGGTGGAACCCCAGGGCAGGAAAGTGATCCCAAGGTATAGGACTAGGCTATGTAAGTGATACCAATGGATGAGACCAGGTCTGCTGAGTCGGAATGCCTATTGTAGGCGTAAAAGCCGATAAGGTGAAAGGTGTAGGCTGTACCTGACAACGTTGAAGACGGAACTGTTTATTGACAAAGCTGCAGTTGCTGGAGTCGATGATAGCGCAGATGATGCAGGTCTGGGGAGAGACAGCCCACGTTCGAACCATGTTCGAACGACCAGTCCATGGGGAACCTGAAAGCTGGAGTTAATGTGCTCGCTCGCCGGACTGCCTCGTGCTTGCATGGGGCGAAACCGACTTGCACTGATTTTCGATCTCTTTCGCTGCAATGGTGAGAATGTCTACTCGATATGTCTGTTCTTCAACTTGTAAGTAATATGCATTATTAGTAATTAGTGATAGAAGAGGAGGCAGAAGAACGCATAGGAGGTATCGTAAAACTCCTTGTGCATCTTTGCAACGGCGAAAATGTCGATATCGCCCTTGTCTTGTGTGTATAGTCATCGGAGGCCCTGGCAGTCGTGTGGGAGACGACGAACGCACGTGAGATCTAGTCAAATCACTGACAATCGTTTCAACGGGGATGTGTTAATTTGTTGTAGGCCTAGGTCTGTCCAGCTTGTTAAGTCGGCATCGTGGCTTTAACTATCGTAGAGAGGCGGTAGAGGAGCACACGCGAGGTCCAGTAAAATCATTGGACATCGTTGCAGTGCATTAGGAAATATATTATGAAAGATATAATGTGAAAAGTGGAAATAAAACACGAAAGTTGTTGAGAGTGACGCAATCAGATAAACCTAGCTGTATTCTTCCCAGTCCAATCTGTCGTAATAAATGGATCATCTTGTATCTTTTTGACAATGGGTATGAAGCGGGACTCCCAATCAGAGGTTGGGGGTTCGAGCCCTACTTCGACCAACGTGTCTGTGTACCTGGGCAAGGCACTTAATCCCAGTTGCCTCGTCAATCCAAGCGATATATGGGAAGCTGATAAGGGGAATGCCACTATCTAACTGCTGATAGGGTTGTGCGCCTGACCAGCAGCCACCTAGTTGAAGCGAAATGGTTCTGGTGATTCCCCGATGGCAGCGGTAATAATGGTAACAGCGCCTTAAGCACCCTGCAGGGTGGATATGTGCGCTATACAAATCTAATCATTATTAGTATTATTATTAGCTTGATAGGCCCTTTGCTCGGCTTTCATTTTATAGGCTACAATCACATTTCCACCGTGTGTCATGCATGTGTAGGCGCATAGTGGATATTGTCACATCATTTAAATAAAAAACCCAGTCAGCAAGAGACTGGTTAACCAACATCAGCCCGCTGGCGGCACCACCATAGGCCCGCGGGTGGCTACCGACGGTGGGCCGCCGAAGGTTTGTCCGTCGGCAATCCGTCGGTCTACCAACGGCACTATATCGGCTGCCGCTGGTGGGCCGAAGGCAGACCGTGTTTTATCCAGCGGCTGCCTCCACTGGACCAACATCGGGCACATACCCTCTTTTTCGGTTATCGATCGCGAGCGGCTGCCACCGACGGTCCACTAATAAAACGTTGATGAGAACCATCGATTTGTCGATAATGACTTGATATTGACCATTCTACATGTATAAGGTGCTGAATACTTGATATAGATACACACATGTACATGTTATTCGAAAATATCGACAAGCAACCACCAAATTATGAATTACGGCTTTTAACTGTAAAACAGATGATACCAGTGTGTAGGAGTAGGACTCGCGATAAAGTCCAGGACTCGAACTCGAGTCCAACTCAATTCACGACTTTCATGACTCGGACTCGACTCGAGTTACATTGGAAAATTACTCGGACTCGGACTCGACCATAATAACTCGGAGTCGCAGATTTCTAAAAAGAAAACAGATATTTATTTGGCCGCTTAATGCAGGATTCTTGCATAAAGAATCCCGAGCGACTTCGGACCGACCACCCAACTTGACGACTTCGGCTTGTCAGGAGTTAGAGTTACGTTTTTTTATGAAAATCGCACACACATACACTCCCCTCCCCCTCCCCCAGGACCAAACCAGCCACGCCCCTGCTGGTGCAGTCTTTTGTATGGGGTAGTCTTCGTGTGCTTACATTGTTCACCAATTTAAATGCCAAAAGCTGCCCTACAAGATGGCAGCTACTCGGTAATGTCTATTTGGGGCACCATGGCCGAGTGGTGTAGCGTGTTGGATCCAAGACTTTGGTAAATCCACGAACGTGGGTTAGAATCCCACCCCTCGTCCATGGTGCATGTGCCCATGTGTCTCTCTTCTACCTGGGAGGAAATGGGTACCTGTGAGGGTAGTGAAAGCTGATGTATTTGATTAGTTCCTGTGCGCATGCATGTAAGCTGCATGGGACTATACTCCCCAGGGAGTTGAGAAGGATTAAATAATTATATTACCGAGCCCAGCAATGGCCAGGGGTAATAATGCAAAATGCATTGAGACAGTTTGTGTATCGTGCTATATAAGAATTGGACATTATTATTGACACTGGCAGCCTCGTTTCGGATGTTTAGCCATTGTCAGTGTGTCCGCGGGTCTTCAAAGGTATTAAATTCAAGTGTGACAGCTCATTTACATATTTCTCCTGCGCAGCGCCCTCGCTTGACCCTTAAGGTAAAGCCCACACTTATACTTTGTCATGAGTGAGTCATTCCACCACTAGCACTGGTACTGTTAACACCACACACAGTGTCCTGCTTCCTTCTACATATGTTCTTAGTTAATGCCTCAAGATGTTGTGGATGACTCGACTGGGGTAAGAATTCATTTATATTGTTTTAATAATTGTTCTTATTGTTAAAGTTCCTAAGTTTCTTTTTATTGAGACTTTGTGAACACTTTTTGATTAATTCCGAAGTTAGCTTGAGTATTCTTAAACTTTACTCTGATTACTGAATTTAAAGTGGATTCATTCATTGATGGTCTTTAGGAAGCCCGGATTCACTGTGTTGTTGTATCTATTATTGCATATTTAGGAAAGATCATCCTATTGATGACTTTCTGTGTTTAGAGATATAATCTATTTCCATGGATTTGAAGGATTTAGATTTTCCTTACTTTGATTACATGTACATGTTTATCCACTTTATTTCTTGTTCATATTTAGTTAACTTCTTGAGTACACAAAGTTCAAGAATAGATTTCCTTATTTTACAATATATTCCTCATCATCTACTTTCCACTTTTTTATGTACATATTCTTAGATTTATACTTTTAGTGTATAAATTCATAGTTCCATTGCCCTGTGTAGATGCCCATAGTGCAGTGTAGTATAGCCACTGTTTAGACCCTTAATCCCCTGAGTTGCTGCATATATAATGAGGTGCACACAGTTTCCTGGAAGGCACCATACCTTAGTACAGGGAGGCAGGAAGTCTGCCAAGAGTTTATTACCCTGCAGGGATTTCTTTTGTCCAGTGTTTATTCAAGCCTGTGACCAGTGTATTATTAGACTGGCACACTAGTCCTTAGGTTTATGTGATGCAGCATATATTACTCATATTTCTCTTTTAATACTTAATTAAACATGTCATCTGCATACTTGTTTAGCATTTATTTAGTTATGTTATTTCTTTATAATCCTGTTCTGATGATATTAATTCGTTTTTCCTAAGTTAGTTTCTTTATGGATCCTTAGGTTATAATGATGAGTGGACTGATTTAAGTCTATGGTTTGCTGAGTCCATAGACATATATTTAGAGGTCATTGCACATTTGCTTTAGTTATTTCCTATTTTGTCTTTGCAAGTTAAAGCATTTACATGCCTTGTATTAATTCATTTTGGAATTTAACTTGACTTTACAGTTAGAGGCAAATTGTATTATCGAGTTCGATTTATCTCTTTTTATTGCATTGAATTATCTAAGGATTATCATTGTTCTTTTTATAATTTACTTTGCTGGATTGGTATTTCCTAAAGCATTTGCAGACAATTGATCCAGAGACGAGCAGCTACATCTATCAAGAATGGAGGGAATGGAGCAACTGCGGGCCGAGCTTGAGGCGATGAAGGTAGCTCTTCAGGCAGAGAAGGAGGAGCGCGAGAAGGCAACAGCAGGCGTCAGCTCCACTACCCCTCCAGCGAAGCAGATATACGTATCAGCAGGGAGACGGCTGGAACGCTTCAGGGGGAAGCCGGATAAACCGAGTGATCCATCTGTCCAAGAGTGGGTCAGTGACGTCAAAGGTCAGTTGACAGCTCGACAGATCGGAGTGGAGGATGGTGCTGCGTTTATCATCGACCATCTTGCCGGCAGAGCTAGGCAAGAAATTCTTGGCAGAGGTGATGCTGTGAAGGGTCCAGACGACATCTTCCGTGTACTGCTGAAGGTCTTTGGTGATGGTGAGACGCTCCCCCAGATCCAGCAGAAGTTTTTCTCCTTCCACCAAGGCCAAGGAGAAGATCTACTGAGTTTCTCCCTCGAGCTCATGGAATTGTTTAATTCCATGGCTCGCCTGGATGTCTCCTTCAATGCTACGAGAGATAAAACGCTGAAGGGAAGGCTAGCCGAGGCAGTTAATGATGAGGGTCTACGGAGAGAACTGCGTCGCATGAATATTGATTCGCCAGAGCTGAGTTTCTTCGATGCTAGAGACCGTGCCATCGAGTGGCTTGGTACCAGCCGTGTCAAAACCCAGAAGGCAGTAGTAGTACACGAGGTCAAGGCTGAAGACGGGGCACATGGCATGAAGGCACTTCTTGAAAGGCAGGGCGAACAACTGCAGCGGCAACAGCAGCAGATTGAGGCACTCTTACAGGCCATGCAGCGACCTGCTCGTCGTTGGAGTCAGGGTTCCAGACGTTGCTACAATTGCCAGTCCACAGGTCATCTCAAGCGAGACTGTCCCCATGCCCCGTCATTCCCGTCGTCAGGAGGAACGAGTCAGGGTACCAGGGATCCCCAGCAGTTTGTCCCCCAGCAGTCTATGGCACCGCACTTTGTCTCCCAGCAGTCCGCGGCCCAACAGTTCGTTCCTCAGCAGTCCCCAGCACAGCAGTTTGTCCCCCAGAAGCCTGGCCCTCAGTTAAACTAGAACGGCCTGTCATTGAGAGCCACACGGCAGGCCCACAAGAATCAACTAATAGCGGCTCAATCTACAGAAAAGCGGTAGGGCAGTGTCCAGAATCTGTCGTCCAGCTTGGTGCATCAAGGGTGCGTTGTCTACTTGACACAGGAGCGCAAGTTTCAACGATTACTGAATCTTTCTTCAGAGAACACTTTCTTGAGACAGAATTAGTAGATGTGACTGCGTTCATCAGCATCTCCGGTGCTCAAGGTCTGGCCATTCCCTACCTCGGCTATGTTGAATTACCACTAACCGTGCTGGGCCACTCTTTCGTCAACATGGGTTTTCTGGTGGTCAAGGACCCTACAGGCACATCGATTGCAGAGAGGAAGAAGAGAGTACCAGGAGTGATTGGGTCAAACATCTTCAGGGACATCCGAGAGAAGTTACTGCAAGATGCAAGCGGCCAAAACTACCTGGAGGTGTTGAACAGACGAAGTGACGGACCTGAATGGGCTCATGTACTCGCTCTCTATGAGGAAGTGCGAAGTGGCACTGTACATCATCCAGATATTGCAGGTAAAGTCCGAACAGTGGGGTCCAAGCCCATCCTAGTTCCTGCCAACTCTCTCCTTCTGATGGAATGTTCAGTGAAACCTGCTGCAACCGATGTGACTTACGAGGCCATAATAGAACAGCTGGATGTAGATGTGACCCACTTACCAAATGGGTTAGCTGTAGCTCCTACACTAGTCTCCGTCGACAGCAGTGGTAGAATACCGGTTCAAGTTGCTAACTTCACGAATGATGACCTCTATTTACCCCCGAGAACCCCAGTAGCCACAGTGAGCAGTGCGGTCGCTGAACACCACAGCAGAGCTTTTGAAGCAACTTGGCAGGAAATGCAGGCAGGTGAAGTTAAAAACGACTGCGCTGATGAAGCCAGGAGCCTGATGTCACGGATGAAAGTCGGTACTGGGATAAGTGACGATCAGCAGCATCAACTCCACCAACTAATTTCCAGCCATGCCAGCATATTTAGCAGAGATGAAGACGACATCGGACTCTGTGACAAAATATATCATGCTATCAACACTGCCGACGATGTTCCAGTTCGAGTACCTCACCGGCGCATACCACCTCACCAATGGGCTGAAGTTCGAGAATACCTGCAGAAATCTCTCGAAAGGGGCGTAATCAGGGAGTCCTCCAGTCCATATGCCTCACCGATCGTACTCGTGAGGAAGCGAGATGGAAAGCTGAGGCTTTGTGTTGATTACAGGGCCCTGAATGCCAAGACTCACAGAGATGCCTATCCACTTCCCCGCATCGACGAAGCCCTCGATGCACTTGGTGGAGCGAAGTTCTTTTGCAGCCTGGATCTCGCCCATGGGTTCCATCAAATTCCCGTTGCTGCAAAAGATGTTGAGAAGACAGCCTTCCGAGTAGGGACTGGAGGTCTGTACGAGTTCACCCGTATGCCCTTCGGCCTCTGCAATGCGCCAGCCACATTCATGCGCTTGATGGACAAAGCATTCGGTGACAAAAACTTCCAGTCTCTCATCGTCTACTTAGATGACATCTTAGTCTTTGGTCGTACCTTCGAGGAGACGCTTGAACGACTACGGTCAGTGCTGGACCGCCTCACTGAATTTGGCTTGAAGGTTAAACCAGAGAAGTGCAACCTATTCACGGAACAACTAAAGTACTTGGGCCATTCCATATCTGATGGAGGGATATCTCCAGATCCTGAGAAGATAAGCGCGGTTAGAGAATGGAAGAAGCCAGCCACAGAACGTGAACTCCGCGGGTTTCTTGGTCTAGCTGGGTACTACCGCCGTTTTGTACCAGGGTTTGCTAAAGTCGCGGCTCCACTCCACGCACTCTTAGGGGGAACAGGGAAGAAGAAGCACAGAAAGGTCAGTCCCATCAAACCCATATCAGATGCATGGGATGAGTCTTGTGACAAGTCGTTCACTGACTTGAAGCAACTTCTGACGACTGCTCCTCTCCTAGGCTACCCCGATTTCTCTCGTCAATTAATCCTGGAGGTTGATGCTAGCTACCAAGGTCTGGGTGCAGTTTTGTCCCAACAACAAGAGCAAGGTTTTGTAGTCCTGGGTTACGCCAGTAGAGGCTTGAGAGAGAATGAAAAGAACATGCAGAACTACAGCAGCATGAAGTTGGAACTGTTAGCATTGCGTTGGGCGATTACTGTGAAGTTCAGGGACATCCTTCTCGGTGCAAACTTTGTCGTTTACACTGATAATAACCCACTCAGCTATCTTCAGACGAACACGAAGTTGGGAGCGATAGAGACCAGATGGGCTGGAGATTTGGAACAGTTCCAGTTCACAATCAAATATAGGTCAGGAAGGAGTAACCGTAATGCCGATGCCCTCAGCAGGAAGACCACTCACAGTGAAGATCTGCAAACTGCCCACTCTGAAGAGATGTCCACTGAAGAGACCATTTCTTCATCTTATGCTTCCACTCCCATTCCCTCCACAGTTGTTTCGCAAGTAAGAGACACCCTGGTTGAAGCTGGACTAAATGAATTCCGCATCAGACCAGATGTGACAGCACCTGCTGCGATGTCAACCCTTCCCTCCATCTCTACTGAAGACATGGCTACACTCCAACGGAACGACAAACACCTAGGCAGATTGTGGCCTTATTGGGAGAGTGGACGACAACCCCACATCAGTAAGCTCATGAAGGAGGACAAGCCAACGCGGAAGTTGTTGAAGTTCTGGAACCACCTGGAGGCCAGAGACAACATTCTCTACAAGAAAAGGAAAGAAGCGAGTGGCGAGATCAGTCAACTTCTACTTCCTCAAGTTCTACGAGAGCAGTTGTTAACTGCAGTCCATGATCAGGTTGGACATCAAGGAGTAGAAAGGACCCTTGCACTCGCCCGTAGCAGATGTTTCTGGCCAGGGATGATACACGACATCGAAGAGTACTGCCGGAATTGTCAGCGGTGTATGTTAGCCAAAGCTGGGAAGAAGCTCCATCCTACCATGGGTTCCTTAATCGCCAAAAGACCCCTCGAAGTTCTCGCCATTGACTTCACCGTCCTGGAGCCTGGCACAAACAATGTGGAAAACGTGCTGGTTCTCACCGATGTCTTTACAAAGTTTACACAAGCCATACCATGCAAGGACCAAAAGGCAAGAACGGTGGCTCGATGCTTAGTGAGAGACTGGTTCGTCCGTTTTGGTGTTCCTCGCAGACTTCACAGCGACCAGGGCAGGAACTTCGAAAGCAAAGTCATCCGGGAACTCTGTGAGATGTACGGTGTCACCAAGAGCCGAACGACACCTTACCACCCCGAAGGAAATGGGCAGTGCGAGCGTTTTAATCGTACCATGCACGATCGATTACGCACGCTGCCCCCAGACCAGAAGCGCAGATGGCCAGAACATCTCCCAGAGCTGATCTACGCATACAACGCGACACCCCACTCCTCAACAGGTTACTCCCCCTACTATCTCTTCTTCGGACGGGAACCAAGATTACCCGTAGACCACCTTCTTGGGTTCGGAAGAGAGGAAGACGACGGTCCTGAGCTTGACCAGTGGGTAGCGGACCATCATGTGCGAATGCAGCACGCATTTCAGAAAGCTGCAGGCACAACAGAGAAGGAGGCTCTCAGAAGACAGCAACGCTATAATGAGGCAGCGAGAGATGAGGATCTCCATGTTGGAGCAAGGGTCTTTCTGCGAAACCGTTCCGTCAAGGGGAGAAACAAGATCCAAGATGTGTGGGACAACCGACCCCACAAAGTTGTAGGGAGGCCGACCCCAACCGGCCACGTCTACATCGTTGCTCCACTTGACGGAGAGGGGAAGGAGAAGACCCTGAATCGAAAGGACCTCCTAGACAGCAGAACCTTGGTACTGGATGAGGATGAACCTCCAGCTACTGGATGTCGTCATCAAGATGACCCAGTTTTGCCAGTGCACATTGACGAAGATGAGGAGGCAGATGAGGTGGTCATCATACTGGAGACAGAAGGTGAGACTCCGGCGATGCCAACAGGTCAACCAGAGCCAGAGAGTGCACCTGCTGCTTTTCACAAAGCAGGGGAGCACCACCCTGAGGACCAAGCCCCTCAATCTTCAGATGTGCAAGATCCAGAGAGAGCACCCGCTGCTTTACACAAAGCAGGGGAGCATTACCCTGACGATCAAGCCCCTCAACCCCCATCAGAAGTGGAAGATACCCCACCAGAGCCCACTACAGAGGAGGAGGTCCCACTTGCCAAAGCGGATCGATCAGTCGCGCCACACCAGCCGTGCTGGAGCGGGACAACACTCCAATCCCAATCACCTCCCGAAGTCTGTCATCCAGTCAGAGACTCCAGCAATGCCTGTCCCTGCACCTGCGATAGACCCACGTGTACTGGCGGACATCAGCCGAACGCAGCTGCTGTTGGCGCAGATGTTGGCCGGAGTCCAGCCAAGATGATTTTTTTTGTAAATAGTAAATTGCATTTGTTTTTTTTGTATTAATCTCTTATCAGTTTAGGTTGTCGGGACGCCAACCTTAGAGCAGGGGAGTATGTGACAGCTCATTTACATATTTCTCCTGCGCAGCGCCCTCGCTTGACCCTTAAGGTAAAGCCCACACTTATACTTTGTCATGAGTGAGTCATTCCACCACTAGCACTGGTACTGTTAACACCACACACAGTGTCCTGCTTCCTTCTACATATGTTCTTAGTTAATGCCTCAAGATGTTGTGGATGACTCGACTGGGGTAAGAATTCATTTATATTGTTTTAATAATTGTTCTTATTGTTAAAGTTCCTAAGTTTCTTTTTATTGAGACTTTGTGAACACTTTTTGATTAATTCCGAAGTTAGCTTGAGTATTCTTAAACTTTACTCTGATTACTGAATTTAAAGTGGATTCATTCATTGATGGTCTTTAGGAAGCCCGGATTCACTGTGTTGTTGTATCTATTATTGCATATTTAGGAAAGATCATCCTATTGATGACTTTCTGTGTTTAGAGATATAATCTATTTCCATGGATTTGAAGGATTTAGATTTTCCTTACTTTGATTACATGTACATGTTTATCCACTTTATTTCTTGTTCATATTTAGTTAACTTCTTGAGTACACAAAGTTCAAGAATAGATTTCCTTATTTTACAATATATTCCTCATCATCTACTTTCCACTTTTTTATGTACATATTCTTAGATTTATACTTTTAGTGTATAAATTCATAGTTCCATTGCCCTGTGTAGATGCCCATAGTGCAGTGTAGTATAGCCACTGTTTAGACCCTTAATCCCCTGAGTTGCTGCATATATAATGAGGTGCACACAGTTTCCTGGAAGGCACCATACCTTAGTACAGGGAGGCAGGAAGTCTGCCAAGAGTTTATTACCCTGCAGGGATTTCTTTTGTCCAGTGTTTATTCAAGCCTGTGACCAGTGTATTATTAGACTGGCACACTAGTCCTTAGGTTTATGTGATGCAGCATATATTACTCATATTTCTCTTTTAATACTTAATTAAACATGTCATCTGCATACTTGTTTAGCATTTATTTAGTTATGTTATTTCTTTATAATCCTGTTCTGATGATATTAATTCGTTTTTCCTAAGTTAGTTTCTTTATGGATCCTTAGGTTATAATGATGAGTGGACTGATTTAAGTCTATGGTTTGCTGAGTCCATAGACATATATTTAGAGGTCATTGCACATTTGCTTTAGTTATTTCCTATTTTGTCTTTGCAAGTTAAAGCATTTACATGCCTTGTATTAATTCATTTTGGAATTTAACTTGACTTTACAGTTAGAGGCAAATTGTATTATCGAGTTCGATTTATCTCTTTTTATTGCATTGAATTATCTAAGGATTATCATTGTTCTTTTTATAATTTACTTTGCTGGATTGGTATTTCCTAAAGCATTGTATTTATATGGAAATTCTATTTTGTATCTTTTCAGGGTTTTGGTTTTGCTTCACTTAAAAGATGCAGTTCACCATTAAATGAACTAGACACAGTAATGTACACCATCCTTGTCGTGTCACATTTCCGGTGTCACACAAGTTCTAAATTTAAAGTCTTAAAAAGCATAAAGTATAAAAAAGCATCAGAAAGCATTAAAAATAATTAAATTCTTAGCTAAATTTTGGGCCTGTGGTCGCCGAGTATGGAATTATTTCCTGTTCTGGGGGTTTAATTAGTCTTTAAAAGGCATTAAAAAAGCTCTTAAAAAGTCTTAAATTTGACTTGCTGAAACCCGCGGACACCCTGATTGTATGACGTCACACGCATTTTCATTTGCAAATTTGATCACAAAGAAAGTGCTGAGACACTCGTTTTCGATGATAATTTGAAATTCCTCAGCCCGCCTCTTCCTCCCCACGCCCCTTCCCCCTCCATCCCTTAATCCCCGCCCCTTCCACCTCCAACTAACTGCAATCATGACAGTACTCACGGTTAGCCCCAGTTTCTTGTGGTAGCACCACGGTTCCAACACAGCCATTTCCACCATCCTGATCACCCCATTTCCAGTCGCGACCTCGTACAACCCGTGCCCCCAACAACATTTTAAGGCTGTTAGTGTTAGATTGAGCTCCCAAAAGCAGAACGATTTCCGTTCCTTGTCACATAAATGAGTGGTATATAATATTGTACCTATTGTGTATATTTATGTATTCCTGGAGACGTTCGGGAATTACCAGGTTATTTTCGGCATAATAATGTGAACATTTTTGCCGAATTCGGGATTCCCCTCTTGCGCAATTCCAACCTCCTTCCCTGTAGCGACGATGCTGACAGTTGTTTATGTTACTCTCTATGGAAACGGAGCCCATGGTCCGTAGTCGCTTGTCTACAGTGGGTACGATGTTATATGCTATTGTTCGCTAGTTGAATCGAGTTCTAAGAAAAAAGGGGGCATCGTTTTTCAGGGCCCTGGGATGGGGCTGCCCAGTATGAAAGCCCTGAATGGCAGTGAAGAGGCATCATTTATTACAAATTTAAAACATTTGTGCTGACATTTGCATCAAAAACCACGCAAACTGCAAAATGTTAGGCATATGGACACCTGTCTGACAAAAACAACGTTGCAAGTATTTACGTTAATAGTTGCGACAAAATTTACGATAGTGCAAATATTTGCGATTTACGATGTCCATTCAGAGCTTCCGTTGTTGCAAGGTCCAACCATGATGGTTACTGGTGTACATACATGTTTTTAGACTTCAACTCGTGACCACGAGATAATAACCTCGTTCCCACGGATGTGCAGCTACGCGTCAGCTGCATTTTCAAGGACTGTGTGATAATGTACTTGTATGAGAATGTCCTGACCAGGGTTGTAATGGCTCGGACTCGAGACTTGGACTCGAGCCGACTCGAGTCCCGATTTTTGCTGACTTGACTTGACTTGGGACTCGAACCCCAAATGACTTGACTTGACTTGAGACTCGAACTTTAAATGACTTGACTTGGGACTCGGACCTCAAATGACTTGACTTGACTTGAGACTCGAACCTCAAACGATTTGACTTGACTTTTACTCGCGTCTGCCAAAACCAAAATATATTATATTAGGCATTTTTGTGACATTTTGGGGACCAAATTGTTTTCAGCACTAAAGAAACATTGACGTGAATGCCAGTTCCAGTGTTTAAACTTATTTTGAAATTAGTTTGAACAAATTTACTGTCGTGACTACTTGACTACCAAACTTGACCAACAAGCCTGACTTGACTTGACTTGACTTGACGTGACTCGGGACTCGAGGGAACCTTGACTTGACTTGGGACTCGAAGGCACCTTGACTTGACTTGGGACTCGAAGGCACCTTGACTTGACTTGGGACTCGAAGGCACCTTGACTTGACTTGGCTTGGGACTCGCGCATAGGGAGACTCGTTACAATCCTGGTCCTGACGCTCATCCATAAAGTGCTAGCAAACACTGTAAAAATAAGTTGGTCAAAATAACGGTAATTAGTCATATCATATTAGTCAAAATATGTATCATATGACTAATTAACGTTATTTTGACTAACTTAATTTTACAGTGTTAACGATTTCTGAAAGTGCTGGAATTTGCTTTGCTCATTGCAGAAAGAAGCTAACATTTGCTCGTTAAGAGTTTGTAGGTTTTGTTTTCATTCTTCGGCATTCTGACTTCTTGGTTAGACAAAACCTCGGTTGTCGAATTGGAAATGTACAAACGCACATATAAGCAATGTCGCGAGTGTATGAACCACCCGTATAAGTTCGTGTGTGAAAGTGCAGCTTTCCCAGTCGGCTACGCATTAATACTGTGGCCTCGCGTAGTGTACCGTGCATTTTCACGGAGTCTATACCAACATTTGTGAAAGAACGTTTCCTTCCAATTGCGTCACGCACTGTAAGCATGCGTTACGACTTGGCAGCTCGCACCATTCTGAGGCATACTCGCCGAAGACCGCGATTCGATGACGGCCAAAGCGATCTGAAAACCACTGGTACTATTATACGAGAAAAAGGGTTTTTATATTTGTATAGCTCTTTAATTAGACCGTGTCCGAAATTTTGGGCTACGGAATTAGGGCAATCCTGACCCTATTCGACACTTGAAGGGTTGTCTTGTGGAATGAACAATGAACATCAATCGGGTAATGTATGAAAATGGCGAAGGGAAAATGCGGACTGAACCAATTTTGTAAATTGAAGGCAGCTAGTGGTTAGAAAAAGTTGTGTGTTCAAAGACTTCTTGGTCGAACAATCACAAAAAATGACACACAAATTCAACTTTTCTTGAAACAGTACACCCCATGCAGTATGCACTCGGTGGTTTCACTGTACGAGTCGTATATTGGCAAACATTAATTTTGTTTGCTCATGTTTTATGTCTGAACCAATCATGAACTAGTGTCGGGACGGGTCATGTGATTATAGCCAGCCAATCGTGATCTCATCATTGTTCAATAAGTTTGTTTCTGTTTGCCATTGTATAGGCACACAGAAAAAACATCAGAGCAGACATATCTGTTTGGTACGGTCATGTTTGCAAACAAAAGTTTGCGTGTGTTTACCAGTGTAGACGAGGCTTTAGAGTCACAAACGATTGTTTTGGGCGTGTTTGTTTAGGACGGATTCAGATCCCGATCGAGGTCTGTTATCTGTGGAATCCTTCTCGATCGAGAGATGGTTCAGCGTTAGATACAAAATGGCGACGTAAACATCGCGAAGATTTTTGTGTGGGTAAACCGTGTCGTTTCAATTTTCAGAGGCAACACACTTGTTTATTTACGACGAATGTCGTTGGTGAAATTTGGAACAGACATTTGACAAAATGGGGAAATAAATTGCATTTCACGTGACTTGAGATCCTAGTATAGTGATGAAATAAACACACCCTTTGATATCCATGAAATAACATTAATTTTGTAGATCATTGCTAAAATATAATCGTTGCGTTCGCTTAGCTTCCATTGGTCGAGACGACTTTATCCTCGTTGCCGTGGTGTTAATGTTTCACTCACAAATCACAATGCGTCGCACGATTAATTATTTCGAGTCGGAGCTAAATTGAGGAAGTTAATCGAACGCTACTAATGTCGCTGCCTTTTGAAAAGGCACTGCCTCGTCCGCAATGCGCGCGCCAAATTCGTGCCACGAAATACGCAACTACATAGCAAATAGCGTATTTCGTGGCACGAAAACTAAAAAAATAAAGCTTGAAGCCTGATGCCGTAGTTTCGAAAACACCCTGGTTTTTCCCATACTATTCGTCACTTGCTGGAAGAGGGCGCTAAATAACCCGGAAGTAGGTTACGTGAAGCTAGTCTGGTACCCAGACCAACATTTTTTCGACTAGACTAATTCAGTCGTTGTATGTGGAATATGTGGAGCGGGAACCAGTCTAACGTGCAGCCAGAGACCTTGAGGATTCTCTCCACGTCTCCGATGCAGCATATGGCACTAATAATATAACTTCTCACATTCAGCTATCTGCATGCGGCTGGGGTGTTTGTGTTGTGTCCAATAATAACAATGTCGGGTGGTGGAAAAACACCAAAAATAACCCCTTCGAGGGAGCTTTTGCTGCCAATTCATGTCCCTCAGAAGTTGCTACTGGGGCCTGGGCCTTCCAACGTTCCGCCGAGGGTTCTCGCAGCCGGCGCACTACCCATGTTGGGACACCTGCATCCAGAATTTCTCAAGGTAGGGTTTTCATGCAAAAACTTATTCCTTGCCCCAAACACCCAAACTGTATATCAAATGAAAGGTCTTGATGAACATGATGAAAAAAATACAATGTTCTTTAAATGAAGAAAATTCGTGATTCATAGACAGGATAGAGAGTCCCAATGGCAATGTAAACATCAGAAAATCTAGTTTTAGCCTAGGACAAGGTTGTACGTAGACAAGACCCATACCTGGATTTTTAAGGTTTTCTGTGGCTGAAATGTCTACAAGGCAGTTTATCAACATTATTCTTTAGTTATGTAGTGCTGTTGTTCCTGTTTTTAAAACTTTTCCAACCTGTCGTTATTACTAAGGTAATGGACGATGTCAAAGCTGGTATTCAGTACGCGATGCAGACCACCAACGAGTTGACATTAGCCGTGAGTGGAACAGGCCACGCCGGAATGGAAGCGGCTACGCTGAATATTGTTGAGCAGGGGGATACCATTCTGGTCGCGGAAAACGGCTTATGGGGACAAAGACTGGCAGACTTGGCCCGCAGAAATGGTGATTGTTTATTTAGCTGTTTCCTATTCTTTTTCATTTTGTTATTTATTAATTTCTGAACGCAGCGTTTGGTATGGTGCTTGATTACCATTGAAATGAAACAACCAAAACTTGGGATGAGAGAAAAATCATATGGCCTATTGGGATTCAAACTCACCAGGCAGATGCTCTACCAGCTGAGATATAAGGCAGTGTTATATCTCTCGGGTTCCCCTCAGGACCTCTGACACACCAGGCTCTGCCAGCTGAGCTACCGGTATAAAGGCACAGTGGCATGTACGCGAGCCTTCCCCACAAACCCAAATTGAATTTGTGGCGGTCTCAAGTTTGAATCCTGAGGCTGATAAGGCTCATATGTGACTAAAACACCCGGTAGTCCATAAGAAACTCATCCTGAGATCTCGGGGTATTTCCACTCTGCTAAGCGTCGTTACAATCCCCCGAGGAAATCCATGCAAATATGTGAAGTTAGGTGGCTGTTACGCTCAGCGAACACACACAGGAGTCATTTTGATGTAATTTAATCAATTTGGTCATGTTATGCTGAAAAAAACAAACAATTTCTATACTTTTCAGAAATTGTATTAGGTTTTGTTCCTGATGACTGTCCCATTCCTACCAAAATTTCCGGCATAGATCTTATTTACTCTGCAGTTTTTCAAATTAATAACAGGGATGCATGCTGACCAACGTGAATGGAACGAATTCCCCTGTATGCTTTAAATAGCAGCCAATCACCGACGTGGACAAACACGGCCAATGCTAGTACTGTGTAAACTTACAATCTGCGCGCGTGTATTTAAACGCCCGCAATGTACTGCC
Organism: Henricia sp. BOLD:AAB3569; assembly: GCA_037783545.1. Taxonomy (NCBI): domain Eukaryota; kingdom Metazoa; phylum Echinodermata; class Asteroidea; order Spinulosida; family Echinasteridae; genus Henricia; species Henricia sp. BOLD:AAB3569. Next base: position 86,762 of record JBBELK010000144.1, on the reverse strand, counting down.
AAGCATCCTGATTGGCCCAGAGCGTTGACAAGATTTTTGTTGCTGCTTCCACAGCGAATTGGGGTGGATTTCAACAGGGCCTCGGGACGCAAGAGTAGAGGAGTGTGTTAAAGAGGCACTGTTGCAAGAGGATGCAAGAGATGTATTCGATAAATTCTGTTGTCTTGTAAATTGAGCAGAACAAGCTAGATGCTTTTAATTCATCCATTCCCCCTCAATTTCCTGTTTTTAGGGGCTGATGTTAAGGTCATCAAAAAGCCAATAGGCCAAGTGTTTTCCCTTCTTGAGATAGGAAATGTAAGTTGTTTTTGTCATTGGGGTATGTTTCCAGTATTATTATTTTTTATATATTTTTTTCATAAAGGAAAAACACATTAAGCCCAGGATAATAGTCCATTTAAAAGAGCGTGATCACATTTTTTAACCCTCTATTTTTTCTATGAGTGTTGAGATTTTGATACCATATCATTTGTCATATTTTTCTCATTACCATTCTGAAATTTCGCACTTCCAATCAACATATTTCAAAGAATATTTTTTTGTAAACTAAATTATCTGTTCCAAAAAGGAGTGCAGTGATTACACCAATCTTTTTGCTTCCACATCCAAATTGGAGATCGGAAATATCCTGTTTTCTTGCCATGGATAGTATTTTGGGGAGGTATTTTATGATTGTTAAATTACAGCAAAATGCATTTTCTTAAGCTCCTTTAATGATAAGCATAATTATTGTCTCCTCTCATCCAAGGGGTTGCGGATGTACAAGCCTTCTGTTTTCTTCATCACACAAGGAGAGTCCTCGGGCGCGGTGCTACAACCTCTTGAAGGTGTTGGGGAGCTGTGCCACAGGTGTGTATGGGGTATTGCATTTTCCCCATGGCCTTCAGCGTTGGCTTTTCACAGTTTATTTACCCATTGGGCTACTTTGTTTACTTCATGTGGATTTAACATTGACAGATTTTGCCATTTTCCACAAGTAATGAATGCAGTTATTGTTCGGTAAAATTTTAAGCCATAATAAACTTTATAAAAAAAAATAAGTGTCAATTGTCCAGGGCTGTGGGTGAAGCATTAAAATAACAGCTAGGGGTGTGGCCATTTCTTAAATTTATTTCTTAAATTTTTTTATTTTTTATTTTTTGTAAAAAAACAAATTGCGGGACGGATCAAGTTGGGAATTATTTTAGATTAGGGGCCATCCAAAGTTGCCAACATTTTCACGGAACTATAAAGCGTAGAAAGGGGAGATGGGGTTCTAGGGCCGCGTACAACTTTACATGCACTGTAAAATGTTGATATTTCACGGTACTGACAAAATGTTAAGTAGTATTTCGGGGTAGGGAGGGGTCTTGAAAAACACTCTGTAGAACCGTGAACATATTGATACCTTTAGACGCCCTTTAACACCAGCATTGTGCAACATTTGTTAATAACATTTTAACTGCTTTCCAGGTACGACTGCCTTTTGTATGTTGATGCAGTGGCTTCAATGGGAGGAGTGCCACTATTGGTGGATGAGTGGGGTAAGATATTACTGAAGAATATTACAAAGTGTCTTGCCCATGGGCACACACACCATGGTCTGGATATCAACGCACAACCTGTACAAGCAAACCAGTTTAGAGTATGATGCAGACTGCCCACAGCCACAGTACTTGGAGTCATTTTGTTTGTTTTCCCGTTTAGGTATTGACGTCATCTACAGTGGTTCCCAGAAGGTCCTTGGGGCTCCGCCCGGTTCAGCACCCATCTCATTCAGTCTGCGAGCAAGGTAAATTGAATTACACCAGAAACCAATCGGGCCCATGCCAAATATTGAAATATTCAATTGATAATGAAATAATGATTTCATGAATATTGGCAATCAGAAAAAAAAGAAACGCAAGGTATACTTTGACTGTTTGATCATGGAGGCTGGGAGATTTAACATTTTATCCGTCAGCAACATGTATAAACACCTTTTGGCAAGGCTGACTGTACCAGCCTCCATAAGAGCCACTCAGGCAGGGTACGCCACTCCTGGGTCTCTTCACAGTGAAGGGGGCAGAACATATTTTCGAGGAAATGCCTTTGGTCTCAAAATAAAAGAAATAAGTTTAAGTTGTTCAGAAGAGATAACTTAGGCCAAAAAAAGGGTTACAAATAGTGTGACGACATGCCTTTCTAAAAACCCTGTGTAAAAATTTCCAATATACGCTCGTAACCGGGACGGACACTTGTGTTACATTTTAGGCCGTCCCGATTACGAGCGTTTATTGGAAATTTGTACACAGGGTTTTAAGAGAGGCATGTTGTCACACTATTTGTAACCCTTTTGGGCCCAAGTTATCTCTTTAAAACAATTGAAACTTATCTTTTATTTTGAGAACAGACAAAGGTATTTTCTGGAAAATTTGGTCTGTGTTGCCAAAATACCCCTTTACTGTGGAAAGACTCGCCTCTCCTCCTCGGGCATTCATATCATTCGATGTCGTTTCTGTCATGTTTTGTCGGGATGAAAATACTCTTTCGAACGACGGCCGCACACCCGGTGATATTTATGTTTGACGGCTTAAAAATACGGCAAACAGTGCCATTTCAAATAAAAAGTAATGCATCAGGACAACCTGGCAGTTGACAAGTACACCACTGCCAGAATTACTAAAGTATTGTAAGGGATGGCCAAGATTGAATAGGATATATGCAAACTAGGAGTGAAAGTTAGCCCAACTTTTTCAAGTCAACAGTTTCATCAACAAACAATGCATTAATTGTCAAAGTGTCTGGTATAATACTGATATTTGGTTATTTTTATGCAGAGAAAAGATGGCCCGTCGCAAGACTAGAGTTCGGTCTTTTTACATGGACATTGCAGAGCTGGGAAACTATTGGGGATGCGATGATGACCCGCGAAGGTAACATTCATTATTAAGTCTCTGTCTGTGATTTGCATTATTGGAATAGTAGTCCAACCTCGATAATAAGAGCACTGTTAATACAGCATTCTGCTTATAACAAGAAATATTTTTGCTCCCAATTCTTTGTTGATTGTTTTCATTCCTGATAATACAAGGTTTCCGTTTTCAAAAGTCCAAACGCCCTATTATTAACAATGTTCGAATGTTCTCATGCTCGCACTCAAGCACAACTTGAGTACATGTATAAGATATTACTTGGCCCAAACATACTTTACAGTACTTATACTTGGTGCACTCAAAGCTGATTGGCTGCAATTCTTATTAGTTACCAGACAGTAGCTAGCTTCAATACACCACGCGCACGTTAAGGGGCGGATCCAGGAATTTTTCCTGGAGGGGGTTTTGCCACCAGGGAGGGGTTTTGCCCATCAGATTTTTATGTCTGCTTGTTTCGGACAGGCTGAAACATACAAAATGCATTACATTATATTTTTTGGTGTCGGAGCAGGGGGGTTTTTGACCCCCAAAACCCCCCCTCTGGATCTGCGCCTGACGTATAGACACCACCCGATTAGAAATGCCCTTTATATGTACGTAGACTAGTTCCGGTACCACATATTCAACAAACATGAGATTAGTGTTCGTATGTAAAATATGAGTTCCAGGAAACCAGTCTAATATGTATGATGAGGGTATATGATAGGATTGACAATTAGAGATGAATTTAGAAACACGAGAAAATTGCAATGCCCCGACTTGGATTTGAACCAATCATATTTTGACCTACTGTGAAATTATTTTGACGACCTGTGAAATTATTTTGACAACAGGTACCACCACACAGGGATGATCAACTGCATCTATGGTCTGAGGGAGGGTCTTGCTATGTTAGCGGAGGAGGGGCTTGAGAACTGCTGGGCGAGGCACAGACAGTGTGCTGAAATGTTGTGGACTGGGCTAGAGAAACTGGGACTGAAGCTTCTCGTGACTGACGAATCTATCCGCCTGCCCATCGTAACGGGCGTGTTCATCCCCGAAGGTCTGGATTGGAAGAAAGTCATCAAGTTTATGATGGACAAGTAAGTTATCTATACTGGGGTCGATTACACTAACGTTTACGATCCGTCGTAACTAAAGATGTAAATCGCGATGCACCCTAACAACGATTTCAAGAAACTTGCGATGAGTTTAACTATGCACATTTGCCATGGCAATGGGCCATCAGAGCGTATGTTTTGACCAAACAATGGTTATGCTTTTTGCCGATTTTGAAAGACAAGACAAACTCTGGCTCCCCTGAAAACTGACTGTCACTTTTGATAGGTATTATGCTAAGAGATATAATCAAGAGAAAATGTAAAATTTTGTACATACAGGTGACAAAAACTCGCTTCAAGACTGTTCAGTGTCAGATTTTTTTACTGCGCGCAACTTAAAAATACGCAAATCAAGAAGTGCTCAAGCGCTTGGTGATTGCATGGTATAGAAATGTATGGTACGCGTCCGGTAGCCACGCCCCACATTTAACGCACGCACTTACATCTCACAGAAACAGACTCAGAAACTTGTTTGAACTCGTGTAGCCGACGACAGTTTTATTAAAAACAGCTTGAGAGCAAATATGCAAATATCCCTAATCGATAATCGAACGCATCTCTCTCCACCCAGGAGTGAATGAGTACCTGCGAGCAACCAACCGGCAGAGAGCTGAAAAGTTTTTATAGACATTTAAATGTGACAGTTTTTACCTTAGTACATGTATGTTTTGTGTCATGTTTTTTTTTTTTCAGGTACAAAATTGAGATCTCTGGGGGTCTTGGCGCACTGGCCGGAAAGGTATTACTGATCCAAAAAGTCTTTATGAATTTATGCAATACAGCCCTTGGTATAAGGATCACTAAGACAGTAAGATTGTAACTCTTTTAAAGGAAGAACACATGATTGGTATCTCGAAAATCAGAAATGTTTACAGATAACTTACACAATATAAACATGTCGGTAGAATGACTTCCCCTGAAATGGTTTTGACTGAAGTGCTATAGTCTTTGAGAAATAAGTAAAACAAATTTCGTCTCGTGAGATGAAAATTTACTTTGCTCCCAAACCAAATTTTTCGTCTCGTGAGATGAAAATTTACTTTGCTCCCAAACCACTTCGCCCTGGACCACTTCGCCCAAAAACCACTTCATGTGCAGGCCGTGGTTCTAGGGCGAAGTGGTAACGACACAGTTTTTTTACTGTTTTATCAGAAGTTGGACTAAGTACGGAGCTGACTTTTACTCAGGTTGGTTTTAATCATGCATATCTTGAATCACACGGGGAGATAAAACTATTTGTAACGGTTTACCAATCATGTGTTCTGCCTTTAAAACCTGTAGACGAGATTTGCAACGTTTTGACCGGAAGAACCTTACTCAAATTGAAGATAGAAGTGGTTCCAACTGTCCAATGCAATGATTCCATCTGAGATATGAAGATAAATTTAAATAAATGCGTGTGCACAATCATTTTTCACAAAGGTGCCGTCATGTGATTGAAACTAAGCCCCCTGAAAACTGGTATTAATTTTTTATGGCTCTATTTTACGTGCATTACAGCCAGAGAACCACATATTATTGTTTCACATGCGCTTCACATTATAATGGTTTTGACGAAGCTAATACTCCACCTAAACATCGAGATACATAGGTGGGTGGCGCCATTGGCAGTCGACAGCCAGAGACACCGGGGAATCCCTTTACTCTTCACGAAAGAGTGCCCCTTGGAACTTTAAAGGACGTTACACAACACAACACACTGGACTAATGGCTTTACATCCCTTCTGAAGGATGGAGCAAGTGTGTTTAAGTGCCTAGCTCAAGGGCACGGGTACCACAGCCAGGTATCGAACCTGCAACCCCAAGTTTTCACCCGAGTGTTGCAAGTCAGTGACCAACACCACTCGGCCACAGTATCCCACAGCGTAGAAGACGGGTGGGGCAAGGGGTGCTGGTGCCCCCCAACTTTCAAAATTGGGGGAAAATCATGGTACTGTCGGCAAAAATAAAACAAGTTAATGAAACTAATATAACACCGCTGATAAAACGTCATGGCAATGCTATTTAATACATTATATTACATGTATGTCCATACAAGCTGTTGCATGAGGGCGCTCACCCAGCACTGTGCTTTTTTTTCTTTAAAAAAAAAAAAATTAATTCTCTGTTTTCTTCCTCTTAGATTTGGCGTATTGGTTTAATGGGCCACAATGCACGGCCATACAACGTGGAAAAAGTCCTTGCAGCGCTAGAAGACGCACTTCGACACTGTGGAATGGGAATCCCTGTATCCAAGATCTAGTGCAATATGCCATGACCTTACAACGTTCTTTCCTGCACACGTACCTAGTTTGCCAAAAACCCTTGCTAAAACGAGTTCAGCTAGGCTGTATTGAGGAATATATATGAATATTGATTAGCCAGTGACAGTGATCACAACTAACCAATCACGCGCTGCGCATGTTTCTCGGTCATCGCATGCAGTGCCGATATACTAAAGAGCGCGTGCACGTAGCGCGACATTCAAAATGCATCATAGCTACGGACGCTGTTGCCAACAGCAACAGCCAATCACGCGCCTCGCTCCGTTTAGTGGTAGCATCCACTTTGACTAGGGGGTGGAGTCTAATGTTCAAATGAACAGTTACTGTAAGGGCGTTAATAGGCCTATCTTTATTCAGATGAACTGCGTTTAGCTTTTAGCGAAATATAGTAAGTCTTCCTTCAGTTACGAACATTTATACTGCGTGCAAGATAATAATATACATGTACATAAAAAGATCTCCCCGACACGCGAGATGATTGTTCGAAATGGCTTCATTAAAGGGTCAAAAGTTCCAGGTCAAAAGATATCTTGTCTCTCATTGGTCGAACAGCCGGAGGCCTGAAAGCCCAGCTCAAGTCGTTTCTGCAAGGGTTCTTGGCAAACTAGGTACTTGTGCAGGAAAGACCGTTGCGAAAGGAAGATGGTAACTCTCCAGTAAACTCAATGATCAAAAGTTGTTTTCGCACTGGATTCAATTCTGGGAAAAGATGCCATTATTGACAAACATTATAGCACAATACACATGGTCATGTATACAGAGCGTTTCTAGTACGGGTATTGACATTAAATGCTTTTCAGCGGCCTTCCTGATTTTTCTTTTCCAAAATTTGTTTCAACTGTTTCACAGTTTCTATTCGACAATCTTAAGTTTTTGTCCAAAAGTCAGAGATAGTTCTTTTTGAAGTGAATAAAGCCAATTGCATCTTGTTTCACCACTTTTCACTGTTACTCTTTTATTTTTAGCTCTTGATTTTTATGTTTTGTTTTGTTTGAACTCATTTGAGGTAGTAGGATTGGCACAGGAACACATTTATAGTAAGTGGGAAACCTTCTTTTTGGTGGTGGGCCTTTAAATTACCTTTAAAAAAATAATATTATTTTTGGAGAAAGTTTAAATGAGAACAAAGTAGGAATTTCCTTCTTTGTGTTTCGTTATGACCTCGGACCAATTTTCGGCACAACCCGGCCGTGTGTGAGCACTAAAGTTTTGTGGCTGAGAAAGGTCCGTCGCTGCATCCACAAAAGTAACAACTTTTCCAGTATGGTGTCTGGGTTTTTTTGGCTTATGGTTCTATTATTAGTAATTGGCACTTCAGGATGACAAAAGTTACACAAAGTAGAGCAGTCAGTTTGGAAACTACAATTCAAAACCTTTATAAATAATGTTTGGCAAATTTATTGAAATGATATGCCTTATAGTTTCAATCAGTATTAATATTGTATGCAATATTATTTTTAAAAATAAGATTGTAAATTCTTTTCTGAATCAAGACCAACTATGTTAGTCTGAAAAGACGGTGTATGTAGTTCAAAGACCGGTCTTGGCATATAACCTAGCCGAATGCCTCTGGCTGCACACATCTTATGTGTGACGGCCAGAGCAGAAGACCTTCACCACACTATAAGCAACTAACAATGGAAATTGGGCACACACCATTGTTAATAACAATGGATTGTGCCCAATTTCTGTTAGTTGTTCATAGTGCCAGCGGCCGGACTTTTTTGTAACGAATTTGCTACATACTTAGGCCTAATGAGCGAGATTTTCCTCTCGCCCAGGACGGAGATTTACAAAGTTAGAGTACCTACTACACAGAGGAACTCATACCTTTTCCAAAACACGTTCCCTTATCCAGAAATCTGTCTGGCCTAGAGGCGACGATCATCATTTATATTTCCGCTACAAAAATGGCGGCAGCCTTCTGGGCCCAAAAAAGTCCGGCCGCTGGGGAAGATCTACCGCTCTGGCCGTCACACATAAGATGTGTGCGGCCAGAGGCATTCGGGCTACACATATCTAGTATCTGTGTAAAGATATTCTGGTCTTGACCAGAACTTACAAGGCAGCAATTTATGCAATAAACTTTAATCGCAAGTTGCTGTTCCACTCTGTTAGGTGCCCCAACTTCTTCCCTTTCCAATGGATATAAATTTTAGATGTGCACACAGTGCAATTAGAGGTTGTCGCTATGTCACATAGGTAGTGCAAGCGTTTGCCAAGATATGGATGTGAATTCTAGCATCAAGACCATGTCCACAGTGGTAGACAATAGCAGTGAGCAACCAGAGCATGTGGTTGCTAGGGATTGGCTTGCACCCCCTATGACTATGTCACATAGCAACAGCCTTCATTATAGTGTGCACACATGCATTTGGGTGCAACACAAAGGGCTTGTTGATTTTGTGTGTAGTTTTTAGCAAATCTATTTTTCTGTTTCTCTCAAAATAATCACTTATAATAATCACTTAATCATACTTTCTATTTCAATGAGAATATTTAAATTTTATTTTTGGAAAGGATTTATCAAATTTTAATAAAAAACATTTCAACAAAAGATGCAGGTTGGAAGTGGTCAGTTGTTTTTTGTATACTTTCCATTGAAATACCGGAGGCAAAAATAATTCGGACCGTGCACCCACAAACTGGAACACGAAACGTGAAATTGTTTTCATTGAGTCCCTTGGAAGGTGGGTCATTCCGTGTCAATTTAACACGCTTTTGGTTTCAGTGTCCGTCGTTTCGCTGTTCAAAGGTAAGAAAGCGTGTATTTTATGAATATGACATCCCTGTATCCTTTACTCGGTGTTAAGATAACTGTCGACCCTAAAACATAAATGCTTTTGAGTTTTCTCCAATGAATCTGCTTTTGTTAATTGGGCAAGCTTGAATTACAGAAACCTATAGCGCATCATGTAGGTATATTTAACACTGCAGCTTTTTAAAACCCTAATACATTTGCAGTTACCCACAATTTTACTTCACGAGTTGACAAGAAAAATCTGACTAAAAGTGTTGACAGCAATGGTAACAAACGCCACATATTGTTTTTCCTGTGAAAATAGTGCCTTTGTAGGAGAAATTGCCAACTGAAGGTGCTTTTTTAAAAAGTTGTATGCAGACAACTTTTTTACCAATCATTCAACACGAAAAATTGATTTTTCAGGTTTTCTGAAGAATTACTGGCATGTGTGTGGCTAAAATGTACGTGTGATGCTGTAACTGTAAAAGTGTAACCGTCTTCAAATACATTTAAATGGCACAGATCCTGTTTTTTTAACAAGAATATACGTGAAAGTGGAGAAATGGTTCATTCACGTTTGCCGTTGTGCTATTTAAACAAATTGTGTAAAGTTGTATTTTGTTGAAAATGTTTCTTTCAGTTTTGAAGTTGTTCAGGAACAATTTCAGTTTTGAAGTTGTTCAGGAACAATTTCAGTTTCACTTTCAAAGTAAATTCGAATAGTATGTGGAATATGTGGACCGGAAACCAGTTTAATGCACCTAGTTCCAGGGCCGGCCGGCGCGCACTATAGCAAGCTCTAGCAAAACTTACGTAGAAAATTCTCGCCGTTTGACAGCCTTTATCTTGAGATCTTTCCAGAATTCAAGCAAGCCTGCGCGTACAAAAGTGATGGTAAGAATGTATAGTATAATGTAAAAATTATTTTGCCGGGAATTGCGGCGATTTTTGCAGCAAAAAAACATTGTGGTCCAAACGTCGGCAAATTTGGAGGTCGAACAATTTTCCGACGAACTTCAAATTTTGCATGCTCCTAAAAAATTGACAGACTTTCGCCGGGAAATGGTAGAGAAATTTCAAAGTTTAGGGAAAAAGGGGTTGGGGCTTCCTGACTGTACACACCTCTTTGGTGTACTCCTGACTCGTGCGCATGCTCAGTCCTTCGGACTGTCGTTGACGCACCCCAGTTTGGCACGGCAATTCGGTCAAAGTGTGGTCCAAACGTCGGCAAATTTGGAGGTCGAAAAATTGTCCGACGAACTTCAAATTTTGCATGCTCCAAACACTCTATATTGCGCACTTGTCCTAAAAAATTGACAGACTTTCGCCGGGAAATGGCAGAGAAATTTCAAAGTTTAGGGAAAAAGGGGTTGGGGATTCCTGACTGCTCACGCAAACCGTGGCTGTCTGTACACACCTCTTTGGTGTACTCCTGACTCGTGCGCATGCTCAGTCCTTCGGACTGTCGTTGACGCACCCCAGTTTGGCACGGCAATTCGGTCAAAGTGTGGTCCAAACGTCGGCAAATTTGGAGGTCGAAAAAGTTTCCGACGAACTTCAAATTTTGCATGCTCCAAACACTCTATATTGCGCACTTGTCCTAAAAAATTGACAGACTTTCGCCTGGAAATGGCAGAGAAATTTCAAAGTTTAGGGAAAAAGGGGTTGGGGCTTCCTGACTGCTCACGCAAACCGTGGCTGTCTGTACACACCTCTTTGGTGTACTCCTGACTCGTGCGCATGCTTAGTCCTTCGGACTGTCGTTGACGCACCCCAGTTTGGCACGGCAATTCGGTCAAAGTGTGGACCAAACGTCGGCAAATTTGGAGGTCGAAAAATTTTCCGACGAACTTCAAATTTTGCATTCTCCAAACACTCTATATTGCGCACTTGTCCTAAAAAATTGACGGACTTTCGCCGGGAAATGGAAGAGAAATTTCAAAGTTTAGGGAAAAAGGGGTTGGGGCTTCCTGACTGCTCACGCAAACCGTGGCTGTCTGTACACACCTCTTTGGTGTACTCCTGACTCGTGCGCATGCTCAGTCCTTCGGACTGTCGTTGACGCACCCCAGTTTGGCACGGCAATTCGGTCAAAGTGTGGTCCAAACGTCGGCACATTTGGAGGTCGAAAAATTGTCCGACGAACTTCAAATTTTGCATGCTCCAAACACTCTATATTGCGCACTTGTCCTAAAAAATTGACAGACTTTCGCCGGGAAATGGCAGAGAAATTTCAAAGTTTAGGGGAAAAGGGGTTGGGGCTTCCTGACTGCTCACGCAAACCGTGGCTGTCTGTACACACCTCTTTGGTGTACTCCTGACTCGTGCGCATGCTCAGTCCTTCGGACTGTCGTTGACGCACCCCAGTTTGGCACGGCAATTCGGTCAAAGTGTGGCCCAAACGTCGGCAAATTTGGAGGTCGAAAAATTTTCCGACGAACTTCAAATTTTGCATGCTCCAAACACTCTATATTGCGCACTTGTCCTAAAAAATTGACAGACTTTCGCCGGGAAATGGCAGAGAAATTTCAAAGTTTAGGGAAAAAGGGGTTGGGGCTTCCTGACTGCTCACGCAAACCGTGGCTGTCTGTACACACCTCTTTGGTGTACTCCTGACTCGTGCGCATGCTCATGCAGTCCTTCGGACTGTCGTTGACGCACCCCAGTTTGGCACGGCAAATCGGTCAAAGTGTGGTCCAAACGTCGGCAAATTTGGAGGTTGAAAAATTTTCCGACGAACTTCAAATTTTGCATGCTCCAAACACTCTATATTGCGCACCTGTCCTAAAAAATTGACAGACTTTCGCCGGGAAATGACAGAGAAATTTCAGAGTTTAGGAAAAAACGGGGTTGGGGCTTCCTGGATACTCCCGCAACCTGTGGCTGTCTGTACACACCTCTTTGGTGTACTCCTGACTCGTGCGCATGCTCAGTCCTTCGGACTGTCGTTGACATGGCCAAGTTTGGGACGGGATTTTGGTCAAAGTGTGGTCCAAACGTCGGCAAATTTGGCGGTCGAAAAATTTTCCGACGAACTTCAAATTTTGCATGCTCCAAACACTCTATATTGCGCACTTGTCCTAAAAAATTGACAGACTTTCGCCGGGAAATGGCAGAGAAATTTCAAAGTTTAGGGAAAAAGGGGTTGGGGCTTCCTGACTGCTCACGCAAACCGTGGCTGTCTGTACACACCTCTTTGGTGTACTCCTGACTCGTGCGCATGCTCAGTCCTTCGGACTGTCGTTGACGCACCCCAGTTTGGCACGGCAATTCGGTCAAAGTGTGGACCAAACGTCGGCAAATTTGGAGGTCGAAAAATTTTCCGACGAACTTCAAATTTTGCATTCTCCAAACACTCTATATTGCGCACTTGTCCTAAAAAATTGACAGACTTTCGCCGGGAAATGGCAGAGAAATTTCAAAGTTTAGGGAAAAAGGGGTTGGGGCTTCCTGACTGCTCACGCAAACCGTGGCTGTCTGTACACACCTCTTTGGTGTACTCCTGACTCGTGCGCATGCTCAGTCCTTCGGACTGTCGTTGACGCACCCCAGTTTGGCACGGCAATTCGGTCAAAGTGTGGTCCAAACGTCGGCAAATTTGGAGGTCGAAAAATTTTCCGACGAACTTCAAATTTTGCATGCTCCAAACACTCTATATTGCGCACTTGTCCTAAAAAAATTGACAGACTTTCGCCGGGAAATGGCAGAGAAATTTCAAAGTTTAGGGAAAAAGGGGTTGGGGCTTCCTGACTGCTCACGCAAACCGTGGCTGTCTGTACACACCTCTTTGGTGTACTCCTGACTCGTGCGCATGCTCATGCAGTCCTTCGGACTGTCGTTGACGCACCCCAGTTTGGCACGGCAAATCGGTCAAAGTGTGGTCCAAACGTCGGCAAATTTGGAGGTTGAAAATTTTTCCGACGAACTTCAAATTTTGCATGCTCCAAACACTCTATATTGCGCACCTGTCCTAAAAAATTGACAGACTTTCGCCGGGAAATGGCAGAGAAATTTCAGAGTTTAGGAAAAAACGGGGTTGGGGCTTCCTGGATACTCCCGCAACCTGTGGCTGTCTGTACACACCTCTTTGGTGTACTCCTGACTCGTGCGCATGCTCAGTCCTTCGGACTGTCGTTGACATGGCCAAGTTTGGGACGGGATTTTGGTCAAAGTGTGGTCCAAACGTCGGCAAATTTGGCGGTCGAAAAATTTTCCGACGAACTTCAAATTTTGCATGCTCCAAACACTCTATATTGCGCACTTGTCCTAAAAAATTGACAGACTTTCGCAGGGAAATGGCAGAGAAATTTCAAAGTTTAGGGAAAAAGGGGTTGGGGCTTCCTGACTGCTCACGCAAACCGTGGCTGTCTGTACACACCTCTTTGGTGTACTCCTGACTCGTGCGCATGCTCATGCAGTCCTTCGGACTGTCGTTGACGCACCCCAGTTTGGCACGGCAAATCGGTCAAAGTGTGGTCCAAACGTCGGCAAATTTGGAGGTTGAAAAATTTTCCGACGAACTTCAAATTTTGCATGCTCCAAACACTCTATATTGCGCACCTGTCCTAAAAAATTGACAGACTTTCGCCGGGAAATGGCAGAGAAATTTCAGAGTTTAGGAAAAAACGGGGTTGGGGCTTCCTGGATACTCCCGCAACCTGTGGCTGTCTGTACACACCTCTTTGGTGTACTCCTGACTCGTGCGCATGCTCAGTCCTTCGGACTGTCGTTGACATGGCCAAGTTTGGGACGGGATTTTGGTCAAAGTGTGGTCCAAACGTCGGCAAATTTGGCGGTCGGAAAATTTTCCGACGAACTTCAAATTTTGCATGCTCCAAACACTCTATATTGCGCACTTGTCCTAAAACATTGACAGACTTTCGCCGGGAAATGGCAGAGAAATTTCAGAGTTTAGGAAAAAACGGTGTTGGGGCTTCCTGGATGCTCCCGCAACCTGTGGCTGTCTGTACACACCTCTTTGGTGTACTCCTGACTCGTGCGCATGCTCAGTCCTTCGGACTGTCGTTGACACGGCCCAGTTTGGGACGGGATTTTGGTCAAAGTGTGGTCCAAACGTCGGCAAATTTGGAGGTCGAAAAATTTTCCGACAAACTTCAAATTTTGCATGCTCCAAACACTCTATATTGCGCACTTGTCCTAAAAAATTGACAGACTTTCGCCGGGAAATGGCAGAGAAATTTCAGAGTTTAGGAAAAAACGGGGTTGGGGCTTCCTGGATGCTCCCGCAACCTGTGGCTGTCTGTACACACCTCTTTGGTGTACTCCTGACTCGTGCGCATGCTCAGTCCTTCGGACTGTCGTTGACACGGCCCAGTTTGGGACGGGATTTTGGTCAAAGTGTGGTCCAAACGTCGGCAAATTTGGAGGTCGAAAAATTGTCCGACGAACTTCAAATTTCGCATGCTCCAAACACTCTATATTGCGCACTTGTCCTAAAAAATTGACAGACTTTCGCCGGGAAATGGCAGAGAAATTTCAAAGTTTAGGGAAAAAGGGGTTGGGGCTTCCTGACTGCTCACGCAAACCGTGGCTGTCTGTACACACCTCTTTGGTGTACTCCTGACTCGTGCGCATGCTCAGTCCTTCGGACTGTCGTTGACGCACCCCAGTTTGGCACGGCAATTCGGTCAAAGTGTGGTCCAAACGTCGGCAAATTTGGAGGTCGAACAATTTCCGACGAACTTCAAATTTTGCATGCTCCAAACACTCTATATTGCGCACTTGTCCTAAAAAAATGACAGACTTTCGCCGGGAAATGGTAGAGAAATTTCAAAGTTTAGGGAAAAAGGGGTTGGGGCTTCCTGACTGCTCACGCAAACCGTGGCTGTCTGTACACATCTCTTTGGTGTACTCCTGACTCGTGCGCATGCTCAGTCCTTCGGACTGTCGTTGACGCACCCCAGTTTGGCACGGCAATTCGGTCAAAGTGTGGTCCAAACGTCGGCAAATTTGGAGGTTGAACAATTTTCCGACGAACTTCAAATTTTGCATGCTCCAAACACTCTATATTGTTCACTTGTCCTAAAAAATTGACAGACTTTCGCCGGGAAATGGCAGAGAAATTTCAAAGTTTAGGGGAAAAGGGGTTGGGGCTTCCTGACTGCTCACGCAAACCGTGGCTGTCTGTACACACCTCTTTGGTGTACTCCTGACTCGTGCGCATGCTCAGTCCTTCGGACTGTCGTTGACGCACCCCAGTTTGGCACGGCAATTCGGTCAAAGTGTGGTCCAAACGTCGGCAAATTTTGAGGTCGAAAAATTTTCCGACGAACTTCAAATTTTGCATGCTCCAAACACTCTATATTGCGCACTTGTCCAAAAAAATTGACAGACTTTCGCCGGGAAATGGCAGAGAAATTTCAAAGTTTAGGGGAAAAGGGGTTGGGGCTTCCTGACTGCTCACGCAAACCGTGGCTGTCTGTACACACCTCTTTGGTGTACTCCTGACTCGTGCGCATGCTCAGTCCTTCGGACTGTCGTTGACGCACCCCAGTTTGGGACTTGTGCTGTGAACCATGAACGACGCTAATTCTAACCTGAAGAGGGAGCTGACTGTGACTTTGGACCTGCCCAGCAAGTTGAACTACCAGGATGTCTGCCGAACCATTGCGTCTACCCTTCCCGACGGCGAGATCAAGTGCCTCCAACAACTCGGAGACCTGCGATGGCTTGTGACGCCGAGGACCGCCGCCGGGAGGAAGAAGATCCTGGAAACTCAACTTGCCGCGGGGAATGTCAGGTTTAACGCCAGCCCGGTGCAGCGACCAGTAGACTACGTTACCGTTAGCTACGCACCCTACGAAATGGAGGATCGGCCTATCATCACACTTCTTGGACAGTACGGTACGGTGTTGGGAGTACGACGGGGACACTGGGTATTGCATCCAACGTGGGAAAACGGCATGCGGCATATCCGCATGCATGTCGACAAGGCCATCCCGTCGTACGTGTGGGTCGGGGGTTACCAATTAAAGGTACGTTACAACGGCCAAGTAGAGACCTGCCGGCGGTGTGGAGCGCCCGGGCATAAGGCGGCTTTTTGTGTCCAGATTCGCTGCTATAATTGCGGTGAAGCTGGGCACCGCAGCAACATTTGCCCGAAGCCGCCTCGACACCAACAGACCTGGGCGCAGAGAGTCGGCAATATCATTCAGCACAGAGACAATGTAAGCATTCATTCAGACGCCGACTCCGAGGATACCGCCGACACCCCGACCCCCACCACCCCGACCCCCACCACAACCCCAACACCGGCAGCCCGCACCGTGCCTGCCCCGGGACCGCAACGCGCTGGATCGAGCAATGCTCCGCAACCAAAACCCGCAGGAACCAGCGCGGAACGTACCCCGGGACCACAGAACGCCGGTCCTCCATCAGCCGCTGCACCGGGACAAAAATCCGCGCCCCGTCCAGTTCCACGCAAGAACACTCCTGTGAGAAAACCAAACATGGGACGAGGCGCGGCCCTGCCTGGCCGGACAGCTCCCTCTTCACCACCCGGCAAGACCGCAC
This sequence comes from Henricia sp. BOLD:AAB3569, assembly GCA_037783545.1. NCBI lineage: Eukaryota > Metazoa > Echinodermata > Asteroidea > Spinulosida > Echinasteridae > Henricia > Henricia sp. BOLD:AAB3569. Next base: position 70,228 of record JBBELK010000144.1, on the reverse strand, counting down.
CCAAGGCCCCACCACCAACCAAGCCTGCACCGCCCCCGCCATTGGCACCCGCCCCGACTCCTGCTCCGGCAAAAGGACCGCGTCCGCCCAGGAAAGGAATAAACAAGGCAGACGCAACGCGTTCCTGGGCGGAACGGTCTATGTTTGAAGTACTTTTGGACGAAATGGACTCAATTATAACTTCGGGGCCTCTTGTCATTAACGAGACCCCGTTGTCGGAGCGGGAGTCCACGGACTCGGACAAGGACTCAGTCGTCTCAATGATTTCAAGCAAGCGGGGGCGGTCGTCGTCTGACGAACAGCAGGGTGGTGTGTGGGAAACCAAAAAGAACTGCCGTAAGGCCAAGAAGAAATGAGAATTGGTTTGGGGTTTTTAACAAATCCTATAAATAATGGAATTTTTAATTTCCAGTGTGAATGTTAACGGTTTGAGAAATCACGATAAGCGCCGTCGAATTTTCGGCTCGTGCAACGGCAAGAATACCGATATTCTACTGTTGCAGGAGACCCACGCATCTGGTTTCCACGAAGCCAGATCGTGGACCCGGGAATTCGACGGTAAAGGGTTTTGGTGTTTTGGGAATAGTTCCAGTAGAGGTGTGGCTATTTTTGCTTTCAAAGCGCCACTCGTGGAAACCCACGGACCTCTTCCGGGATGACAACGGTCGAATTTTGTCCCTTACAATTACTTTACCAAACACTGATAAAAAGGTTCGTATCATTAATGTCTATGCCCCCAATGACCGGGGGGAAAGAAAATCCTTTTTTTCAACTGAGTTGCCACACCATTTTCACGGCTTTCGTCATGTTATTTTGGGGGGAGATTTTAATTGTGTTCCAGAACCTGCCATAGATTCGAAGGGAGATTCTGTTCTTGGAAAATCCGGTATAAAGGAATTTAATAAATCAGTTGCAAATTTTAATTTAGTAGACTGCTGGCGGGAGCAAAACCCCGACCAGCAGCGTTTCACCTGGCACAATAGTGCACAAAACCAAGGGACAAGAATCGACCGTATTTATCTATCGCGGGATTTGTCTGTGGGTTCCCTTAGTGAAATTGCCGCTTTTCCGTGGTCCGACCACGACATGGTATGCACTAAAATCACGGCGGGGATTTCAAACATTGGAAAGGGGTTTTGGAAATTGAATTCTAGTCTTTTGGGAAATGTTTTGTTTCAAGACACTATTAAAAGGGAGTGGGATTTTTGGCGAACGCAAAAAGGGGAATTTCGAAATTTAAGTGACTGGTGGGAGGAGGGGAAATCGGGCCTAAAACGAGCGGCAATTTCTTTTTCCGTCGGTTTAGCGCGTCGACGTAACTCTGAACGTAAAGACCTATTACGTAAACTAAATGATTATCAATGTAATTTAGACAAAGGTGACGCTTCATATGGTGTTAAAGTTAAGGATATTGGTTTTAAGTTGACACAATTAGAGAAAAACCAGCAAAATTTCAGTTCTTTTCAGCACAAACGTCCCAAGGTTCCCGGTGAAAGGATTAATTTTGATTTAAATAACAATGATGATTTAAAACGCATGGATAATTTAAAAGACAAACACGGCAATATAATTTCTAACTCTAAGGATATGACCAACCACTGCAAAGAATTTTATTCAGACTTATATTCAGCACCTTTAATTAGCCACAATGACGTAGATTTCTTTTGTAATTCTGTTAACAGACATTTAAGTTCAGAGGACCGTGACTCTCTCGAGGGTCCGGTCACTCTTCTTGAATTGAGACGGGCATTGTTCGATATGGGCACTGGCAAAACACCTGGCTCCGACGGTTTTTCTGCTGATTTTTATAAACTTTTTTTTGATGATTTGGGTTCTGACCTTTGCGACTTGATTAACGAAATTTTTAATAATGGGGTTCTCACAGATTCACAAAGATTGGGGTTGATTACTTTGCTGTACAAGAATAAGGGGGAGAGGGGGGATCTGGGTAATTGGCGACCGATTTCTCTGCTTAACGTTGATTACAAGTTAATTGCCAAGGTGCTTGCTAACCGACTGCGGGGTGTTCTCGATCGAATCATCGATATCGATCAGACCTGCTCCGTAGTCGGTCGGTCCATATCGGACAACGCCCATCTCCTTCGAAACGTTCAGAGTTACGTCGACCAGAAAAACCTGGGCGCTATTTTCGTGTCTCTCGATCAGCAGAAGGCGTTCGACAGGGTTGACTGGGAATATCTTCGGCGTGTTTTGGATACCTTTGGCTTCGGTGACAATTTCAAAAAGTGGGTGGGAATATTGTATAAAGATATTCAAAGTTCAGTTATTTGCAACGGGCATGTTTCGGATTCCTTTCCTTTATTTCGGGGTGTGCGACAGGGATGTCCCCTCTTGTACATTCTTTCTTTAGAGCCTTTGGCGGCAACGATCCGTAACGATGTTAATATTCACGGGGTTAAAATGCCGGGTGGGACCGAAGCCAAAATGTCCATGTACGCCGATGATACCACGTTGATCTTGTCGGACGAGCGCTCGGTCGCCCGAAGCTTTCGGCTGATCGAGAGATACGAGCGCGCGTCCGGGGCCAAGCTAAACCAAAGGAAAACGGGTGGCGTTTATCTAGGTCGATGGCGAGGTCAGATGCATGGTCCGGTTGACATCAATTGGTTAAATTCCGTGAAAGTCGTTGGGGTGGAACTCGGGTACGGAGAACACAAAGACAACATTTGGGAGGAGAAAATAATGAAACTCAGGAAAACAATTGGAGAATGGGATGACAGTGACTTAACCCTAAAGGGTAAGGTCACTGTCATCAATCAATATATATTATCTCAGTTATGGTATCTAGCCGAAATCCATCCACCGGGGAAGAATATCATTTCAAAGATTAATCGTATTATTTTTGGATTTATTTGGGGCCAATCAACAGAATATGTCAACCGAAAAACCATGCACCTGCCACCCTCCAAAGGAGGCCTTGGAGTCATTGACCTGGAAAGTAGAATAGTCGCGCTCCAATGTCTGCATATAAAAGACTTAATTTCTGAACGGGCGGCCAAGTGGAAAGTTCTCGCTTCCTATTGGTGTGGGCTGTCCCTCCGGGACATTGCCCCCCACTTGGCCGTCAACAGCATACCGCACTGCTTTTCTCGTTCCCCCTTTTACGATACTGTCTTGATTTCGTTCAGAAAATACAAACATTTGGTTACTAATTGGGGGGACCTGAAGATGGCACAGTTATATGCAGACATTGTGGAATCCCAAAAGATCATTCCCAGGGTGCAGCGTAAAAACCCCGGTAAAGACTGGGCCACTGTATGGCAACGCGCTCTGTGCAAGAATTTGCCAAATTATCAGGTTTCTTTGAACTTTCGAATTATGCACAGAGTGCTTCCCACCGGTCAGTTTTTGAATCGAATTTTCGGCGCCCCAGGGCTTTGTCCACACTGTGGGACCTTTGAGTCCACGCGTCACTTGTTCACCGAGTGTCGCGTGGTCAGACCGGTGGGGGAGTGGCTCAGCCGTTACCTGGGTAACATCACGAAGCGCTATACCCTCCCCGACATGGATAATCTCGTTTTTTCTCTTTTTGGTTCACCTGCAAAGTCTGCAGAATTACGTATCCTTAAAGTTTTAAGTTACTTTCGTTATGTTGTTTGGAAGTGCCGGAATGACGTAAAGTTTGCTAGGAAAGTTAATATTTCAACAGATCTTATTTTGCATAAAGTTCGTTATTTTGTGTAACGAAACCCATGTCGGGGCCCGTAGATTTCTCAAACCGTTTTCTCAAGTTCTTCTTGGCCGGGTGCGGTCTTGCCCACCTTCAATATAACGTTTTAACATGTGTATGGTTTTTGAATTGTGAAGTTTTCGTTAAAGTGAAAGTTACACTTTTTAAAAAAATGTACATTTTATTTAGATTTGGTTAAATTGTAAATATGTAACTTAGTGTGTTTTATTTGGAAAAATAAAACATTTTAGAAAAAGGCAATTTGGTCAAAGTGTGGTCCAAACGTCGGCAAATTTGGAGGTCGAAAAATGTTCCGACGAACTTCAAATTTTGCATGCCCTAAACTCTCTATATTGCGCACTTGTCATAAAAAATTGACAGACTTTCACCGGGAAATGGCAGAGAAATTTCAAAGTTTAGAAAAAACTGGGTTGAGGCTTCCTGACTGCTCTCACGCAAACCGTGGCTGTCTGTACACACCTCTTTGGGGTACTCCTGAGTTGTGCGCATGCTCAGTCATTCGGACTGTCGTTAACGCACCGCAGTTTGGCTCGGCAATTTGGTCAAAGTGTGGTCCAAACGTCGGCAAATTTGGAGGTCGAAAAATGTTCCGACGAACTTCAAATTTTGCATGCCCTAAACTCTCTATATTGCGCACTTGTCATAAAAAATTGACAGACTTTCGCCGGGAAATGGCAGAGAAATTTCAAAGTTTAGAAAAAAACTGGGTTGAGGCTTCCTGACTGCTCTCACGCAAACCGTGGCTGTCTGTACACACCTCTTTGGGGTACTCCTGAGTTGTGCGCATGCTCAGTCATTCGGACTGTCGTTAACGCACCGCAGTTTGGCTCGGCAATTTGGTCAAAGTGTGGTCCAAACGTCGGCAAATTTGGAGGTCGAAAAATGTTCCGACGAACTTCAAATTTTGCATGCCCTAAACTCTCTATATTGCGCACTTGTCATAAAAAATTGACAGACTTTCGCCGGGAAATGGCAGAGAAATTTCAAAGTTTAGAAAAAACTGGGTTGAGGCTTCCTGACTGCTCTCACGCAAACCGTGGCTGTCTGTACACACCTCTTTGGGGTACTCCTGAGTTGTGCGCATGCTCAGTCATTCGGACTGTCGTTAACGCACCGCAGTTTGGCTCGGCAATTTGGTCAAAGTGTGGTCCAAACGTCGGCAAATTTGGAGGTCGAAAAATGTTCCGACGAACTTCAAATTTTGCATGCCCTAAACTCTCTATATTGCGCACTTGTCATAAAAAATTGACAGACTTTCGCCGGGAAATGGCAGAGAAATTTCAAAGTTTAGAAAAAACTGGGTTGAGGCTTCCTGACTGCTCTCACGCAAACCGTGGCTGTCTGTACACACCTCTTTGGGGTACTCCTGAGTTGTGCGCATGCTCAGTCATTCGGACTGTCGTTAACGCACCGCAGTTTGGCTCGGCAATTTGGTCAAAGTGTGGTCCAAACGTCGGCAAATTTGGAGGTCGAAAAATGTTCCGACGAACTTCAAATTTTGCATGCCCTAAACTCTCTATATTGCGCACTTGTCATAAAAAATTGACAGACTTTCGCCGGGAAATGGCAGAGAAATTTCAAAGTTTAGAAAAAACTGGGTTGAGGCTTCCTGACTGCTCTCACGCAAACCGTGGCTGTCTGTACACACCTCTTTGGGGTACTCCTGAGTTGTGCGCATGCTCAGTCATTCGGACTGTCGTTAACGCACCGCAGTTTGGCTCGGCAATTTGGTCAAAGTGTGGTCCAAACGTCGGCAAATTTGGAGGTCGAAAAATTTTCCGACGAACTTCAAATTTTGCATGCCCTAAACTCTCTATATTGCGCACTTGTCATAAAAAATTGACAGACTTTCGCCGGGAAATGGCAGAGAAATTTCAAAGTTTAGAAAAAACTGGGTTGAGGCTTCCTGACTGCTCTCACGCAAACCGTGGCTGTCTGTACACACCTCTTTGGGGTACTCCTGAGTTGTGCGCATGCTCAGTCATTCGGACTGTCGTTAACGCACCGCAGTTTGGCTCGGCAATTTGGTCAAAGTGTGGTCCAAACGTCGGCAAATTTGGAGGTCGAAAAATTTTCCGACGAACTTCAAATTTTGCATGCCCTAAACTCTCTATATTGCGCACTTGTCATAAAAAATTGACAGACTTTCGCCGGGAAATGGCAGAGAAATTTCAAAGTTTAGAAAAAACTGGGTTGAGGCTTCCTGACTGCTCTCACGCAAACCGTGGCTGTCTGTACACACCTCTTTGGGGTACTCCTGAGTTGTGCGCATGCTCAGTCATTCGGACTGTCGTTAACGCACCGCAGTTTGGCTCGGCAATTTGGTCAAAGTGTGGTCCAAACGTCGGCAAATTTGGAGGTCGAAAAATGTTCCGACGAACTTCAAATTTTGCATGCCCTAAACTCTCTATATTGCGCACTTGTCATAAAAAATTGACAGACTTTCGCCGGGAAATGGCAGAGAAATTTCAAAGTTTAGAAAAAACTGGGTTGAGGCTTCCTGACTGCTCTCACGCAAACCGTGGCTGTCTGTACACACCTCTTTGGGGTACTCCTGAGTTGTGCGCATGCTCAGTCATTCGGACTGTCGTTAACGCACCGCAGTTTGGCTCGGCAATTTGGTCAAAGTGTGGTCCAAACGTCGGCAAATTTGGAGGTCGAAAAATGTTCCGACGAACTTCAAATTTTGCATGCCCTAAACTCTCTATATTGCGCACTTGTCATAAAAAATTGACAGACTTTCGCCGGGAAATGGCAGAGAAATTTCAAAGTTTAGAAAAAACTGGGTTGAGGCTTCCTGACTGCTCTCACGCAAACCGTGGCTGTCTGTACACACCTCTTTGGGGTACTCCTGAGTTGTGCGCATGCTCAGTCATTCGGACTGTCGTTAACGCACCGCAGTTTGGCTCGGCAATTTGGTCAAAGTGTGGTCCAAACGTCGGCAAATTTGGAGGTCGAAAAATGTTCCGACGAACTTCAAATTTTGCATGCCCTAAACTCTCTATATTGCGCACTTGTCATAAAAAATTGACAGACTTTCGCCGGGAAATGGCAGAGAAATTTCAAAGTTTAGAAAAAACTGGGTTGAGGCTTCCTGACTGCTCTCACGCAAACCGTGGCTGTCTGTACACACCTCTTTGGGGTACTCCTGAGTTGTGCGCATGCTCAGTCATTCGGACTGTCGTTAACGCACCGCAGTTTGGCTCGGCAATTTGGTCAAAGTGTGGTCCAAACGTCGGCAAATTTGGAGGTCGAAAAATGTTCCGACGAACTTCAAATTTTGCATGCCCTAAACTCTCTATATTGCGCACTTGTCATAAAAAATTGACAGACTTTCGCCGGGAAATGGCAGAGAAATTTCAAAGTTTAGAAAAAACTGGGTTGAGGCTTCCTGACTGCTCTCACGCAAACCGTGGCTGTCTGTACACACCTCTTTGGGGTACTCCTGAGTTGTGCGCATGCTCAGTCATTCGGACTGTCGTTAACGCACCGCAGTTTGGCTCGGCAATTTGGTCAAAGTGTGGTCCAAACGTCGGCAAATTTGGAGGTCGAAAAATGTTCCGACGAACTTCAAATTTTGCATGCCCTAAACTCTCTATATTGCGCACTTGTCATAAAAAATTGACAGACTTTCGCCGGGAAATGGCAGAGAAATTTCAAAGTTTAGAAAAAACTGGGTTGAGGCTTCCTGACTGCTCTCACGCAAACCGTGGCTGTCTGTACACACCTCTTTGGGGTAGAGTTGTGCGCATGCTCAGTCATTCGGACTGTCGTTAACGCACCGCAGTTTGGCTCGGCAATTTGGTCAAAGTGTGGTCCAAACGTCGGCAAATTTGGAGGTCGAAAAATTTTCCGACGAACTTCAAATTTTGCATTCTCCAAACACTCTATATTGCGCACTTGTCCTAAAAAATTGACAGACTTTCGCCGGGAAATGGCAGAGAAATTTCAAAGTTTAGGGAAAAAGGGGTTGGGGCTTCCTGACTGCTCACGCAAACCGTGGCTGTCTGTACACACCTCTTTGGTGTACTCCTGACTCGTGCGCATGCTCAGTCCTTCGGACTGTCGTTGACGCACCCCAGTTTGGCACGGCAATTCGGTCAAAGTGTGGTCCAAACGTCGGCAAATTTGGAGGTCGAAAAATTTTCCGACGAACTTCAAATTTTGCATGCTCCAAACACTCTATATTGCGCACTTGTCCTAAAAAATTGACAGACTTTCGCCGGGAAATGGCAGAGAAATTTCAAAGTTTAGGGAAAAAGGGGTTGGGGCTTCCTGACTGCTCACGCAAACCGTGGCTGTCTGTACACACCTCTTTGGTGTACTCCTGACTCGTGCGCATGCTCATGCAGTCCTTCGGACTGTCGTTGACGCACCCCAGTTTGGCACGGCAAATCGGTCAAAGTGTGGTCCAAACGTCGGCAAATTTGGAGGTTGAAAATTTTTCCGACGAACTTCAAATTTTGCATGCTCCAAACACTCTATATTGCGCACCTGTCCTAAAAAATTGACAGACTTTCGCCGGGAAATGGCAGAGAAATTTCAGAGTTTAGGAAAAAACGGGGTTGGGGCTTCCTGGATACTCCCGCAACCTGTGGCTGTCTGTACACACCTCTTTGGTGTACTCCTGACTCGTGCGCATGCTCAGTCCTTCGGACTGTCGTTGACATGGCCAAGTTTGGGACGGGATTTTGGTCAAAGTGTGGTCCAAACGTCGGCAAATTTGGCGGTCGAAAAATTTTCCGACGAACTTCAAATTTTGCATGCTCCAAACACTCTATATTGCGCACTTGTCCTAAAAAATTGACAGACTTTCGCAGGGAAATGGCAGAGAAATTTCAAAGTTTAGGGAAAAAGGGGTTGGGGCTTCCTGACTGCTCACGCAAACCGTGGCTGTCTGTACACACCTCTTTGGTGTACTCCTGACTCGTGCGCATGCTCATGCAGTCCTTCGGACTGTCGTTGACGCACCCCAGTTTGGCACGGCAAATCGGTCAAAGTGTGGTCCAAACGTCGGCAAATTTGGAGGTTGAAAAATTTTCCGACGAACTTCAAATTTTGCATGCTCCAAACACTCTATATTGCGCACCTGTCCTAAAAAATTGACAGACTTTCGCCGGGAAATGGCAGAGAAATTTCAGAGTTTAGGAAAAAACGGGGTTGGGGCTTCCTGGATACTCCCGCAACCTGTGGCTGTCTGTACACACCTCTTTGGTGTACTCCTGACTCGTGCGCATGCTCAGTCCTTCGGACTGTCGTTGACATGGCCAAGTTTGGGACGGGATTTTGGTCAAAGTGTGGTCCAAACGTCGGCAAATTTGGCGGTCGGAAAATTTTCCGACGAACTTCAAATTTTGCATGCTCCAAACACTCTATATTGCGCACTTGTCCTAAAACATTGACAGACTTTCGCCGGGAAATGGCAGAGAAATTTCAGAGTTTAGGAAAAAACGGTGTTGGGGCTTCCTGGATGCTCCCGCAACCTGTGGCTGTCTGTACACACCTCTTTGGTGTACTCCTGACTCGTGCGCATGCTCAGTCCTTCGGACTGTCGTTGACACGGCCCAGTTTGGGACGGGATTTTGGTCAAAGTGTGGTCCAAACGTCGGCAAATTTGGAGGTCGAAAAATTTTCCGACAAACTTCAAATTTTGCATGCTCCAAACACTCTATATTGCGCACTTGTCCTAAAAAATTGACAGACTTTCGCCGGGAAATGGCAGAGAAATTTCAGAGTTTAGGAAAAAACGGGGTTGGGGCTTCCTGGATGCTCCCGCAACCTGTGGCTGTCTGTACACACCTCTTTGGTGTACTCCTGACTCGTGCGCATGCTCAGTCCTTCGGACTGTCGTTGACACGGCCCAGTTTGGGACGGGATTTTGGTCAAAGTGTGGTCCAAACGTCGGCAAATTTGGAGGTCGAAAAATTGTCCGACGAACTTCAAATTTCGCATGCTCCAAACACTCTATATTGCGCACTTGTCCTAAAAAATTGACAGACTTTCGCCGGGAAATGGCAGAGAAATTTCAAAGTTTAGGGAAAAAGGGGTTGGGGCTTCCTGACTGCTCACGCAAACCGTGGCTGTCTGTACACACCTCTTTGGTGTACTCCTGACTCGTGCGCATGCTCAGTCCTTCGGACTGTCGTTGACGCACCCCAGTTTGGCACGGCAATTCGGTCAAAGTGTGGTCCAAACGTCGGCAAATTTGGAGGTCGAACAATTTCCGACGAACTTCAAATTTTGCATGCTCCAAACACTCTATATTGCGCACTTGTCCTAAAAAAATGACAGACTTTCGCCGGGAAATGGTAGAGAAATTTCAAAGTTTAGGGAAAAAGGGGTTGGGGCTTCCTGACTGCTCACGCAAACCGTGGCTGTCTGTACACATCTCTTTGGTGTACTCCTGACTCGTGCGCATGCTCAGTCCTTCGGACTGTCGTTGACGCACCCCAGTTTGGCACGGCAATTCGGTCAAAGTGTGGTCCAAACGTCGGCAAATTTGGAGGTTGAACAATTTTCCGACGAACTTCAAATTTTGCATGCTCCAAACACTCTATATTGTTCACTTGTCCTAAAAAATTGACAGACTTTCGCCGGGAAATGGCAGAGAAATTTCAAAGTTTAGGGGAAAAGGGGTTGGGGCTTCCTGACTGCTCACGCAAACCGTGGCTGTCTGTACACACCTCTTTGGTGTACTCCTGACTCGTGCGCATGCTCAGTCCTTCGGACTGTCGTTGACGCACCCCAGTTTGGCACGGCAATTCGGTCAAAGTGTGGTCCAAACGTCGGCAAATTTTGAGGTCGAAAAATTTTCCGACGAACTTCAAATTTTGCATGCTCCAAACACTCTATATTGCGCACTTGTCCAAAAAAATTGACAGACTTTCGCCGGGAAATGGCAGAGAAATTTCAAAGTTTAGGGGAAAAGGGGTTGGGGCTTCCTGACTGCTCACGCAAACCGTGGCTGTCTGTACACACCTCTTTGGTGTACTCCTGACTCGTGCGCATGCTCAGTCCTTCGGACTGTCGTTGACGCACCCCAGTTTGGGACTTGTGCTGTGAACCATGAACGACGCTAATTCTAACCTGAAGAGGGAGCTGACTGTGACTTTGGACCTGCCCAGCAAGTTGAACTACCAGGATGTCTGCCGAACCATTGCGTCTACCCTTCCCGACGGCGAGATCAAGTGCCTCCAACAACTCGGAGACCTGCGATGGCTTGTGACGCCGAGGACCGCCGCCGGGAGGAAGAAGATCCTGGAAACTCAACTTGCCGCGGGGAATGTCAGGTTTAACGCCAGCCCGGTGCAGCGACCAGTAGACTACGTTACCGTTAGCTACGCACCCTACGAAATGGAGGATCGGCCTATCATCACACTTCTTGGACAGTACGGTACGGTGTTGGGAGTACGACGGGGACACTGGGTATTGCATCCAACGTGGGAAAACGGCATGCGGCATATCCGCATGCATGTCGACAAGGCCATCCCGTCGTACGTGTGGGTCGGGGGTTACCAATTAAAGGTACGTTACAACGGCCAAGTAGAGACCTGCCGGCGGTGTGGAGCGCCCGGGCATAAGGCGGCTTTTTGTGTCCAGATTCGCTGCTATAATTGCGGTGAAGCTGGGCACCGCAGCAACATTTGCCCGAAGCCGCCTCGACACCAACAGACCTGGGCGCAGAGAGTCGGCAATATCATTCAGCACAGAGACAATGTAAGCATTCATTCAGACGCCGACTCCGAGGATACCGCCGACACCCCGACCCCCACCACCCCGACCCCCACCACAACCCCAACACCGGCAGCCCGCACCGTGCCTGCCCCGGGACCGCAACGCGCTGGATCGAGCAATGCTCCGCAACCAAAACCCGCAGGAACCAGCGCGGAACGTACCCCGGGACCACAGAACGCCGGTCCTCCATCAGCCGCTGCACCGGGACAAAAATCCGCGCCCCGTCCAGTTCCACGCAAGAACACTCCTGTGAGAAAACCAAACATGGGACGAGGCGCGGCCCTGCCTGGCCGGACAGCTCCCTCTTCACCACCCGGCAAGACCGCACCCAAGGCCCCACCACCAACCAAGCCTGCACCGCCCCCGCCATTGGCACCCGCCCCGACTCCTGCTCCGGCAAAAGGACCGCGTCCGCCCAGGAAAGGAATAAACAAGGCAGACGCAACGCGTTCCTGGGCGGAACGGTCTATGTTTGAAGTACTTTTGGACGAAATGGACTCAATTATAACTTCGGGGCCTCTTGTCATTAACGAGACCCCGTTGTCGGAGCGGGAGTCCACGGACTCGGACAAGGACTCAGTCGTCTCAATGATTTCAAGCAAGCGGGGGCGGTCGTCGTCTGACGAACAGCAGGGTGGTGTGTGGGAAACCAAAAAGAACTGCCGTAAGGCCAAGAAGAAATGAGAATTGGTTTGGGGTTTTTAACAAATCCTATAAATAATGGAATTTTTAATTTCCAGTGTGAATGTTAACGGTTTGAGAAATCACGATAAGCGCCGTCGAATTTTCGGCTCGTGCAACGGCAAGAATACCGATATTCTACTGTTGCAGGAGACCCACGCATCTGGTTTCCACGAAGCCAGATCGTGGACCCGGGAATTCGACGGTAAAGGGTTTTGGTGTTTTGGGAATAGTTCCAGTAGAGGTGTGGCTATTTTGCTTTCAAAGCGCCACTCGTGGAAACCCACGGACCTCTTCCGGGATGACAACGGTCGAATTTTGTCCCTTACAATTACTTTACCAAACACTGATAAAAAGGTTCGTATCATTAATGTCTATGCCCCCAATGACCGGGGGGAAAGAAAATCCTTTTTTTCAACTGAGTTGCCACACCATTTTCACGGCTTTCGTCATGTTATTTTGGGGGGAGATTTTAATTGTGTTCCAGAACCTGCCATAGATTCGAAGGGAGATTCTGTTCTTGGAAAATCCGGTATAAAGGAATTTAATAAATCAGTTGCAAATTTTAATTTAGTAGACTGCTGGCGGGAGCAAAACCCCGACCAGCAGCGTTTCACCTGGCACAATAGTGCACAAAACCAAGGGACAAGAATCGACCGTATTTATCTATCGCGGGATTTGTCTGTGGGTTCCCTTAGTGAAATTGCCGCTTTTCCGTGGTCCGACCACGACATGGTATGCACTAAAATCACGGCGGGGATTTCAAACATTGGAAAGGGGTTTTGGAAATTGAATTCTAGTCTTTTGGGAAATGTTTTGTTTCAAGACACTATTAAAAGGGAGTGGGATTTTTGGCGAACGCAAAAAGGGGAATTTCGAAATTTAAGTGACTGGTGGGAGGAGGGGAAATCGGGCCTAAAACGAGCGGCAATTTCTTTTTCCGTCGGTTTAGCGCGTCGACGTAACTCTGAACGTAAAGACCTATTACGTAAACTAAATGATTATCAATGTAATTTAGACAAAGGTGACGCTTCATATGGTGTTAAAGTTAAGGATATTGGTTTTAAGTTGACACAATTAGAGAAAAACCAGCAAAATTTCAGTTCTTTTCAGCACAAACGTCCCAAGGTTCCCGGTGAAAGGATTAATTTTGATTTAAATAACAATGATGATTTAAAACGCATGGATAATTTAAAAGACAAACACGGCAATATAATTTCTAACTCTAAGGATATGACCAACCACTGCAAAGAATTTTATTCAGACTTATATTCAGCACCTTTAATTAGCCACAATGACGTAGATTTCTTTTGTAATTCTGTTAACAGACATTTAAGTTCAGAGGACCGTGACTCTCTCGAGGGTCCGGTCACTCTTCTTGAATTGAGACGGGCATTGTTCGATATGGGCACTGGCAAAACACCTGGCTCCGACGGTTTTTCTGCTGATTTTTATAAACTTTTTTTTGATGATTTGGGTTCTGACCTTTGCGACTTGATTAACGAAATTTTTAATAATGGGGTTCTCACAGATTCACAAAGATTGGGGTTGATTACTTTGCTGTACAAGAATAAGGGGGAGAGGGGGGATCTGGGTAATTGGCGACCGATTTCTCTGCTTAACGTTGATTACAAGTTAATTGCCAAGGTGCTTGCTAACCGACTGCGGGGTGTTCTCGATCGAATCATCGATATCGATCAGACCTGCTCCGTAGTCGGTCGGTCCATATCGGACAACGCCCATCTCCTTCGAAACGTTCAGAGTTACGTCGACCAGAAAAACCTGGGCGCTATTTTCGTGTCTCTCGATCAGCAGAAGGCGTTCGACAGGGTTGACTGGGAATATCTTCGGCGTGTTTTGGATACCTTTGGCTTCGGTGACAATTTCAAAAAGTGGGTGGGAATATTGTATAAAGATATTCAAAGTTCAGTTATTTGCAACGGGCATGTTTCGGATTCCTTTCCTTTATTTCGGGGTGTGCGACAGGGATGTCCCCTCTTGTACATTCTTTCTTTAGAGCCTTTGGCGGCAACGATCCGTAACGATGTTAATATTCACGGGGTTAAAATGCCGGGTGGGACCGAAGCCAAAATGTCCATGTACGCCGATGATACCACGTTGATCTTGTCGGACGAGCGCTCGGTCGCCCGAAGCTTTCGGCTGATCGAGAGATACGAGCGCGCGTCCGGGGCCAAGCTAAACCAAAGGAAAACGGGTGGCGTTTATCTAGGTCGATGGCGAGGTCAGATGCATGGTCCGGTTGACATCAATTGGTTAAATTCCGTGAAAGTCGTTGGGGTGGAACTCGGGTACGGAGAACACAAAGACAACATTTGGGAGGAGAAAATAATGAAACTCAGGAAAACAATTGGAGAATGGGATGACAGTGACTTAACCCTAAAGGGTAAGGTCACTGTCATCAATCAATATATATTATCTCAGTTATGGTATCTAGCCGAAATCCATCCACCGGGGAAGAATATCATTTCAAAGATTAATCGTATTATTTTTGGATTTATTTGGGGCCAATCAACAGAATATGTCAACCGAAAAACCATGCACCTGCCACCCTCCAAAGGAGGCCTTGGAGTCATTGACCTGGAAAGTAGAATAGTCGCGCTCCAATGTCTGCATATAAAAGACTTAATTTCTGAACGGGCGGCCAAGTGGAAAGTTCTCGCTTCCTATTGGTGTGGGCTGTCCCTCCGGGACATTGCCCCCCACTTGGCCGTCAACAGCATACCGCACTGCTTTTCTCGTTCCCCCTTTTACGATACTGTCTTGATTTCGTTCAGAAAATACAAACATTTGGTTACTAATTGGGGGGACCTGAAGATGGCACAGTTATATGCAGACATTGTGGAATCCCAAAAGATCATTCCCAGGGTGCAGCGTAAAAACCCCGGTAAAGACTGGGCCACTGTATGGCAACGCGCTCTGTGCAAGAATTTGCCAAATTATCAGGTTTCTTTGAACTTTCGAATTATGCACAGAGTGCTTCCCACCGGTCAGTTTTTGAATCGAATTTTCGGCGCCCCAGGGCTTTGTCCACACTGTGGGACCTTTGAGTCCACGCGTCACTTGTTCACCGAGTGTCGCGTGGTCAGACCGGTGGGGGAGTGGCTCAGCCGTTACCTGGGTAACATCACGAAGCGCTATACCCTCCCCGACATGGATAATCTCGTTTTTTCTCTTTTTGGTTCACCTGCAAAGTCTGCAGAATTACGTATCCTTAAAGTTTTAAGTTACTTTCGTTATGTTGTTTGGAAGTGCCGGAATGACGTAAAGTTTGCTAGGAAAGTTAATATTTCAACAGATCTTATTTTGCATAAAGTTCGTTATTTTGTGTAACGAAACCCATGTCGGGGCCCGTAGATTTCTCAAACCGTTTTCTCAAGTTCTTCTTGGCCGGGTGCGGTCTTGCCCACCTTCAATATAACGTTTTAACATGTGTATGGTTTTTGAATTGTGAAGTTTTCGTTAAAGTGAAAGTTACACTTTTTAAAAAAATGTACATTTTATTTAGATTTGGTTAAATTGTAAATATGTAACTTAGTGTGTTTTATTTGGAAAAATAAAACATTTTAGAAAAAGGCAATTTGGTCAAAGTGTGGTCCAAACGTCGGCAAATTTGGAGGTCGAAAAATGTTCCGACGAACTTCAAATTTTGCATGCCCTAAACTCTCTATATTGCGCACTTGTCATAAAAAATTGACAGACTTTCACCGGGAAATGGCAGAGAAATTTCAAAGTTTAGAAAAAACTGGGTTGAGGCTTCCTGACTGCTCTCACGCAAACCGTGGCTGTCTGTACACACCTCTTTGGGGTACTCCTGAGTTGTGCGCATGCTCAGTCATTCGGACTGTCGTTAACGCACCGCAGTTTGGCTCGGCAATTTGGTCAAAGTGTGGTCCAAACGTCGGCAAATTTGGAGGTCGAAAAATGTTCCGACGAACTTCAAATTTTGCATGCCCTAAACTCTCTATATTGGGCACTTGTCATAAAAAATTGACAGACTTTCGCCGGGAAATGGCAGAGAAATTTCAAAGTTTAGAAAAAAACTGGGTTGAGGCTTCCTGACTGCTCTCACGCAAACCGTGGCTGTCTGTACACACCTCTTTGGGGTACTCCTGAGTTGTGCGCATGCTCAGTCATTCGGACTGTCGTTAACGCACCGCAGTTTGGCTCGGCAATTTGGTCAAAGTGTGGTCCAAACGTCGGCAAATTTGGAGGTCGAAAAATTTTCCGACGAACTTCAAATTTTGCATGCCCTAAACTCTCTATATTGCGCACTTGTCATAAAAAATTGACAGACTTTCGCCGGGAAATGGCAGAGAAATTTCAAAGTTTAGAAAAAACTGGGTTGAGGCTTCCTGACTGCTCTCACGCAAACCGTGGCTGTCTGTACACACCTCTTTGGGGTACTCCTGAGTTGTGCGCATGCTCAGTCATTCGGACTGTCGTTAACGCACCGCAGTTTGGCTCGGCAATTTGGTCAAAGTGTGGTCCAAACGTCGGCAAATTTGGAGGTCGAAAAATGTTCCGACAAACTTCAAATTTTGCATGCCCTAAACTCTCTATATTGCGCACTTGTCATAAAAAATTGACAGACTTTCGCCGGGAAATGGCAGAGAAATTTCAAAGTTTAGAAAAAACTGGGTTGAGGCTTCCTGACTGCTCTCACGCAAACCGTGGCTGTCTGTACACACCTCTTTGGGGTACTCCTGAGTTGTGCGCATGCTCAGTCATTCGGACTGTCGTTAACGCACCGCAGTTTGGCTCGGCAATTTGGTCAAAGTGTGGTCCAAACGTCGGCAAATTTGGAGGTCGAAAAATGTTCCGACGAACTTCAAATTTTGCATGCCCTAAACTCTCTATATTGCGCACTTGTCATAAAAAATTGACAGACTTTCGCCGGGAAATGGCAGAGAAATTTCAAAGTTTAGAAAAAACTGGGTTGAGGCTTCCTGACTGCTCTCACGCAAACCGTGGCTGTCTGTACACACCTCTTTGGGGTACTCCTGAGTTGTGCGCATGCTCAGTCATTCGGACTGTCGTTAACGCACCGCAGTTTGGCTCGGCAATTTGGTCAAAGTGTGGTCCAAACGTCGGCAAATTTGGAGGTCGAAAAATGTTCCGACGAACTTCAAATTTTGCATGCCCTAAACTCTCTATATTGCGCACTTGTCATAAAAAATTGACAGACTTTCGCCGGGAAATGGCAGAGAAATTTCAAAGTTTAGAAAAAACTGGGTTGAGGCTTCCTGACTGCTCTCACGCAAACCGTGGCTGTCTGTACACACCTCTTTGGGGTACTCCTGAGTTGTGCGCATGCTCAGTCATTCGGACTGTCGTTAACGCACCGCAGTTTGGCTCGGCAATTTGGTCAAAGTGTGGTCCAAACGTCGGCAAATTTGGAGGTCGAAAAATGTTCCGACGAACTTCAAATTTTGCATGCCCTAAACTCTCTATATTGCGCACTTGTCATAAAAAATTGACAGACTTTCGCCGGGAAATGGCAGAGAAATTTCAAAGTTTAGAAAAAACTGGGTTGAGGCTTCCTGACTGCTCTCACGCAAACCGTGGCTGTCTGTACACACCTCTTTGGGGTAGAGTTGTGTCGCATGCTCAGTCATTCGGACTGTCGTTAACGCACCGCAGTTTGGCTCGGCAATTTGGTCAAAGTGTGGTCCAAACGTCGGCAAATTTGGAGGTCGAAAAATGTTCCGACGAACTTCAAATTTTGCATGCCCTAAACTCTCTATATTGCGCACTTGTCATAAAAAATTGACAGACTTTCGCCGGGAAATGGCAGAGAAATTTCAAAGTTTAGAACAAACTGGGTTGAGGCTTCCTGACTGCTCTCACGCAAACCGTGGCTGTCTGTACACACCTCTTTGGGGTACTCCTGAGTTGTGCGCATGCTCAGTCATTCGGACTGTCGTTAACGCACCGCAGTTTGGCTCGGCAATTTGGTCAAAGTGTGGTCCAAACGTCGGCAAATTTGGAGGTCGAAAAATGTTCCGACGAACTTCAAATTTTGCATGCCCTAAACTCTCTATATTGCGCACTTGTCATAAAAAATTGACAGACTTTCGCCGGGAAATGGCAGAGAAATTTCAAAGTTTAGAAAAAACTGGGTTGAGGCTTCCTGACTGCTCTCACGCAAACGTGGCTGTCTGTACACACCTCTTTGGGGTACTCCTGAGTTGTGCGCATGCTCAGTCATTCGGACTGTCGTTAACGCACCGCAGTTTGGCTCGGCAATTTGGTCAAAGTGTGGTCCAAACGTCGGCAAATTTGGAGGTCGAAAAATGTTCCGACGAACTTCAAATTTTGCATGCCCTAAACTCTCTATATTGCGCACTTGTCATAAAAAATTGACAGACTTTCGCCGGGAAATGGCAGAGAAATTTCAAAGTTTAGAAAAAACTGGGTTGAGGCTTCGTGACTGCTCTCACGCAAACCGTGGCTGTCTGTACACACCTCTTTGGGGTACTCCTGAGTTGTGCGCATGCTCAGTCATTCGGACTGTCGTTAACGCACCGCAGTTTGGCTCGGCAATTTGGTCAAAGTGTGGTCCAAACGTCGGCAAATTTGGAGGTCGAAAAATGTTCCGACGAACTTCAAATTTTGCATGCCCTAAACTCTCTATATTGCGCACTTGTCATAAAAAATTGACAGACTTTCGCCGGGAAATGGCAGAGAAATTTCAAAGTTTAGAAAAAACTGGGTTGAGGCTTCCTGACTGCTCTCACGCAAACCGTGGCTGTCTGTACACACCTCTTTGGGGTACTCCTGAGTTGTGCGCATGCTCAGTCATTCGGACTGTCGTTAACGCACCGCAGTTTGGCTCGGCAATTTGGTCAAAGTGTGGTCCAAACGTCGGCAAATTTGGAGGTCGAAAAATGTTCCGACGAACTTCAAATTTTGCATGCCCTAAACTCTCTATATTGCGCACTTGTCATAAAAAATTGACAGACTTTCGCCGGGAAATGGCAGAGAAATTTCAAAGTTTAGAAAAAACTGGGTTGAGGCTTCGTGACTGCTCTCACGCAAACCGTGGCTGTCTGTACACACCTCTTTGGGGTACTCCTGAGTTGTGCGCATGCTCAGTCATTCGGACTGTCGTTAACGCACCGCAGTTTGGCTCGGCAATTTGGTCAAAGTGTGGTCCAAACGTCGGCAAATTTGGAGGTCGAAAAATGTTCCGACGAACTTCAAATTTTGCATGCCCTAAACTCTCTATATTGCGCACTTGTCATAAAAAATTGACAGACTTTCGCCGGGAAATGGCAGAGAAATTTCAAAGTTTAGAAAAAACTGGGTTGAGGCTTCCTGACTGCTCTCACGCAAACCGTGGCTGTCTGTACACACCTCTTTGGGGTACTCCTGAGTTGTGCGCATGCTCAGTCATTCGGACTGTCGTTAACGCACCGCAGTTTGGCTCGGCAATTTGGTCAAAGTGTGGTCCAAACGTCGGCAAATTTGGAGGTCGAAAAATGTTCCGACGAACTTCAAATTTTGCATGCCCTAAACTCTCTATATTGCGCACTTGTCATACAAAATTGACAGACTTTCGCCGGGAAATGGCAGAGAAATTTCAAAGTTTAGAAAAAACTGGGTTGAGGCTTCCTGACTGCTCTCACGCAAACCGTGGCTGTCTGTACACACCTCTTTGGGGTACTCCTGAGTTGTGCGCATGCTCAGTCATTCGGACTGTCGTTAACGCACCGCAGTTTGGCTCGGCAATTTGGTCAAAGTGTGGTCCAAACGTCGGCAAATTTGGAGGTCGAAAAATGTTCCGACGAACTTCAAATTTTGCATGCCCTAAACTCTCTATATTGCGCACTTGTCATAAAAAATTGACAGCTTTTCGCCGGGAAATGGCAGAGAAATTTCAAAGTTTAGAAAAAACTGGGTTGAGGCTTCGTGACTGCTCTCACGCAAACCGTGGCTGTCTGTACACACCTCTTTGGGGTACTCCTGAGTTGTGCGCATGCTCAGTCATTCGGACTGTCGTTAACGCACCGCAGTTTGGCTCGGCAATTTGGTCAAAGTGTGGTCCAAACGTCGGCAAATTTGGAGGTCGAAAAATGTTCAGACGAACTTCAAATTTTGCATGCCCTAAACTCTCTATATTGCGCACTTGTCATAAAAAATTGACAGACTTTCGCCGGGAAATGGCAGAGAAATTTCAAAGTTTAGAAAAAACTGGGTTGAGGCTTCCTGACTGCTCTCACGCAAACCGTGGCTGTCTGTACACACCTCTTTTGGGGTACTCCTGAGTTGTGCGCATGCTCAGTCATTCGGACTGTCGTTAACGCACCGCAGTTTGGCTCGGCAATTTGGTCAAAGTGTGGTCCAAACGTCGGCAAATTTGGAGGTCGAAAAATGTTCCGACGAACTTCAAATTTTGCATGCCCTAAACTCTCTATATTGCGCACTTGTCATAAAAAAATTTACAGACTTTCGCCGGGAAATGGCAGAGAAATTTCAAAGTTTAGAAAAAACTGGGTTGAGGCTTCCTGACTGCTCTCACGCAAACCGTGGCTGTCTGTACACACCTCTTTGGGGTACTCCTGAGTTGTGCGCATGCTCAGTCATTCGGACTGTCGTTAACGCACCGCAGTTTGGCTCGGCAATTTGGTCAAAGTGTGGTCCAAACGTCGGCAAATTGGGAGGTCGAAAAATGTTCCGACGAACTTCAAATTTTGCATGCCCTAAACTCTCTATATTGCGCACTTGTCATAAACAATTGACAGACTTTCGCCGGGAAATGGCAGAGAAATTTCAAAGTTTAGAAAAAACTGGGTTGAGGCTTCCTGACTGCTCTCACGCAAACCGTGGCTGTCTGTACACACCTCTTTGGGGTACTCCTGAGTTGTGCGCATGCTCAGTCATTCGGACTGTCGTTAACGCACCGCAGTTTGGCTCGGCAATTTGGTCAAAGTGTGGTCCAAACGTCGGCAAATTTGGAGGGCGAAAAATGTTCCGACGAACTTCAAATTTTGCATGCCCTAAACTCTCTATATTGCGCACTTGTCATAAAAAATTGACAGACTTTCGCCGGGAAATGGCAGAGAAATTTCAAAGTTTAGAAAAAACTGGGTTGAGGCTTCCTGACTGCTCTCACGCAAACCGTGGCTGTCTGTACACACCTCTTTGGGGTACTCCTGAGTTGTGCGCATGCTCAGTCATTCGGACTGTCGTTAACGCACCGCAGTTTGGCTCGGCAATTTGGTCAAAGTGTGGTCCAAACGTCGGCAAATTTGGAGGTCGAAAAATGTTCCGACGAACTTCAAATTTTGCATGCCCTAAACTCTCTATATTGCGCACTTGTCATACAAAATTGACAGACTTTCGCCGGGAAATGGCAGAGAAATTTCAAAGTTTAGAAAAAACTGGGTTGAGGCTTCCTGACTGCTCTCACGCAAACCGTGGCTGTCTGTACACACCTCTTTGGGGTACTCCTGAGTTGTGCGCATGCTCAGTCATTCGTACTGTCGTTAACGCACCGCAGTTTGGCTCGGCAATTTGGTCAAAGTGTGGTCCAAACGTCGGCAAATTTGGAGGTCGAAAAATGTTCCGACGAACTTCAAATTGTGCATGCCCTAAACTCTCTATATTGCGCACTTGTCATAAAAAATTGACAGACTTTCGCCGGGAAATGGCAGAGAAATTTCAAAGTTTAGAAAAAACTGGGTTGAGGCTTCCTGACTGCTCTCACGCAAACCGTGGCTGTCTGTACACACCTCTTTGAGGTACTCCTGAGTTGTGCGCATGCTCAGTCATTCGGACTGTCGTTAACGCACCGCAGTTTGGCTCGGCAATTTGGTCAAAGTGTGGTCCAAACGTCGGCAAATTTGGAGGTCGAAAAATGTTCCGACGAACTTCAAATTTTGCATGCCCTAAACTCTCTATATTGCGCACTTGTCATAAAAAATTGACAGACTTTCGCCGGGAAATGGCAGAGAAATTTCAAAGTTTAGAAAAAACTGGGTTGAGGCTTCCTGACTGCTCTCACGCAAACCGTGGCTGTCTGTACACACCTCTTTGGGGTACTCCTGAGTTGTGCGCATGCTCAGTCATTCGGACTGTCGTTAACGCACCGCAGTTTGGCTCGGCAATTTGGTCAAATTGTGGTCCAAACGTCGGCAAATTTGGAGGTCGAAAAATGTTCCGACGAACTTCAAATTTTGCATGCCCTAAACTCTCTATATTGCGCACTTGTCATAAAAAATTGACAGACTTTCGCCGGGAAATGGCAGAGAAATTTCAAAGTTTATAAAAAACTGGGTTGAGGCTTCCTGACTGCTCTCACGCAAACCGTGGCTGTCTGTACACACCTCTTTGGGGTACTCCTGAGTTGTGCGCATGCTCAGTCATTCGGACTGTCGTTAACGCACCGCAGTTTGGCTCGGCAATTTGGTCAAAGTGTGGTCCAAACGTCGGCAAATTTGGAGGTCGAAAAATGTTCCGACGAACTTCAAATTTTGCATGCCCTAAACTCTCTATATTGCGCACTTGTCATAAAAAATTGACAGACTTTCGCCGGGAAATGGCAGAGAAATTTCAAAGTTTAGAAAAAAATGGGTTGAGGCTTCCTGACTGCTCTCACGCAAACCGTGGCTGTCTGTACACACCTCTTTGGGGTACTCCTGAGTTGTGCGCATGCTCAGTCATTCGGACTGTCGTTAACGCACCGCAGTTTGGCTCGGCAATTTGGTCAAAGTGTGGTCCAAACGTCGGCAAATTTGGAGGTCGAAAAATGTTCCGACGAACTTCAAATTTTGCATGCCCTAAACTCTCTATATTGCGCACTTGTCATAAAAAATTGACAGACTTTCGCCGGGAAATGGCAGAGAAATTTCGAAGTTTAGAAAAAACTGGGTTGAGGCTTCCTGACTGCTCTCACGCAAACCGTGGCTGTCTGTACACACCTCTTTGGGGTACTCCTGAGTTGTGCGCATGCTCAGTCATTCGGACTGTCGTTAACGCACCGCAGTTTGGCTCGGCAATTTGGTCAAAGTGTGGTCCAAACGTCGGCAAATTTGGAGGTCGAAAAATGTTCCGACGAACTTCAAATTTTGCATGCCCTAAACTCTCTATATTGCGCACTTGTCATAAAAAATTGACAGACTTTCGCCGGAAATGGCAGAGAAATTTCAAAGTTTAGAAAAAACTGGGTTGAGGCTTCCTGACTGCTCTCACGCAAACCGTGGCTGTCTGTACACACCTCTTTGGGGGTACTCCTGAGTTGTGCGCATGCTCAGTCATTCGGACTGTCGTTAACGCACCGCAGTTTGGCTCGGCAATTTGGTCAAAGTGTGGTCCAAACGTCGGCAAATTTGGAGGTCGAAAAATGTTCCGACGAACTTCAAATTTTGCATGCCCTAAACTCTCTATATTGCGCACTTGTCATAAAAAATTGACAGACTTTCGCCGGGAAATGGCAGAGAAATTTCAAAGTTTATAAAAAACTGGGTTGAGGCTTCCTGACTGCTCTCACGCAAACCGTGGCTGTCTGTACACACCTCTTTGGGGTACTCCTGAGTTGTGCGCATGCTCAGTCATTCGGACTGTCGTTAACGCACCGCAGTTTGGCTCGGCAATTTGGTCAAAGTGTGGTCCAAACGTCGGCAAATTTGGAGGTCGAAAAATGTTCCGACAAACTTCAAATTTTGCATGCCCTAAACTCTCTATATTGCGCACTTGTCATAAAAAATTGACAGACTTTCGCCGGGAAATGGCAGAGAAATTTCAAAGTTTAGAAAAAACTGGGTTGAGGCTTCCTGACTGCTCTCACGCAAACCGTGGCTGTCTGTACACACCTCTTTGGGGTACTCCTGAGTTGTGCGCGTGCTCAGTCATTCGGACTGTCGTTAACGCACCGCAGTTTGGCTCGGCAATTTGGTCAAAGTGTGGTCCAAACGTCGGCAAATTTGGAGGTCGAAAAATGTTCCGACGAACTTCAAATTTTGCATGCCCTAAACTCTCTATATTGCGCACTTGTCATAAAAAATTGACAGACTTTCGCCGGGAAATGGCAGAGAAATTTCAAAGTTTAGAAAAAACTGGGTTGAGGCTTCCTGACTGCTCTCACGCAAACCGTGGCTGTCTGTACACACCTCTTTGGGGTACTCCTGAGTTGTGCGCATGCTCAGTCATTCGGACTGTCGTTAACGCACCGCAGTTTGGCTCGGCAATTTGGTCAAAGTGTGGTCCAAACGTCGGCAAATTTGGAGGTCGAAAAATGTTCCGACGAACTTCAAATTTTGCATGCCCTAAACTCTCTATATTGCGCACTTGTCATAAAAAATTGACAGACTTTCGCCAGGAAATGGCAGAGAAATTTCAAAGTTTAGAAAAAACTGGGTTGAGGCTTCGTGACTGCTCTCACGCAAACCGTGGCTGTCTGTACACACCTCTTTGGGGTACTCCTGAGTTCTGCGCATGCTCAGTCATTCGGACTGTCGTTAACGCACCGCAGTTTGGCTCGGCAATTTGGTCAAAGTGTGGTCCAAACGTCGGCAAATTTGGAGGTCGAAAAATGTTCCGACGAACTTCAAATTTTGCATGCCCTAAACTCTCTATATTGCGCACTTGTCATAAAAAATTGACAGACTTTCGCCGGGAAATGGCAGAGAAATTTCAAAGTTTAGAAAAAAATGGGTTGAGGCTTCCTGACTGCTCTCACGCAAACCGTGGCTGTCTGTACACACCTCTTTGGGGTACTCCTGAGTTGTGCGCATGCTCAGTCATTCGGACTGTCGTTAACGCACCGCAGTTTGGCTCGGCAATTTGGTCAAAGTGTGGTCCAAACGTCGGCAAATTTGGAGGGCGAAAAATGTTCCGACGAACTTCAAATTTTGCATGCCCTAAACTCTCTATATTGCGCACTTGTCATAAAAAATTGACAGACTTTCGCCGGGAAATGGCAGAGAAATTTCAAAGTTTAGAAAAAACTGGGTTGAGGCTTCCTGACTGCTCTCACGCAAACCGTGGCTGTCTGTACACACCTCTTTGGGGTACTCCTGAGTTGTGCGCATGCTCAGTCATTCGGACTGTCGTTAACGCACCGCAGTTTGGCTCGGCAATTTGGTCAAAGTGTGGTCCAAACGTCGGCAAATTTGGAGGTCGAAAAATGTTCCGACGAACTTCAAATTTTGCATGCCCTAAACTCTCTATATTGCGCACTTGTCATACAAAATTGACAGACTTTCGCCGGGAAATGGCAGAGAAATTTCAAAGTTTAGAAAAAACTGGGTTGAGGCTTCCTGACTGCTCTCACGCAAACCGTGGCTGTCTGTACACACCTCTTTGGGGTACTCCTGAGTTGTGCGCATGCTCAGTCATTCGTACTGTCGTTAACGCACCGCAGTTTGGCTCGGCAATTTGGTCAAAGTGTGGTCCAAACGTCGGCAAATTTGGAGGTCGAAAAATGTTCCGACGAACTTCAAATTGTGCATGCCCTAAACTCTCTATATTGCGCACTTGTCATAAAAAATTGACAGACTTTCGCCGGGAAATGGCAGAGAAATTTCAAAGTTTAGAAAAAAATGGGTTGAGGCTTCCTGACTGCTCTCACGCAAACCGTGGCTGTCTGTACACACCTCTTTGGGGTACTCCTGAGTTGTGCGCATGCTCAGTCATTCGGACTGTCGTTAACGCACCGCAGTTTGGCTCGGCAATTTGGTCAAAGTGTGGTCCAAACGTCGGCAAATTTGGAGGTCGAAAAATGTTCCGACGAACTTCAAATTTTGCATGCCCTAAACTCTCTATATTGCGCACTTGTCATAAAAAATTGACAGACTTTCGCCGGGAAATGGCAGAGAAATTTCAAAGTTTAGAAAAAACTGGGTTGAGGCTTCCTGACTGCTCTCACGCAAACCGTGGCTGTCTGTACACACCTCTTTGGGGTACTCCTGAGTTGTGCGCATGCTCAGTCATTCGGACTGTCGTTAACGCACCGCAGTTTGGCTCGGCAATTTGGTCAAATTGTGGTCCAAACGTCGGCAAATTTGGAGGTCGAAAAATGTTCCGACGAACTTCAAATTTTGCATGCCCTAAACTCTCTATATTGCGCACTTGTCATAAAAAATTGACAGACTTTCGCCGGGAAATGGCAGAGAAATTTCAAAGTTTATAAAAAACTGGGTTAAGGCTTCCTGACTGCTCTCACGCAAACCGTGGCTGTCTGTACACACCTCTTTGGGGTACTCCTGAGTTGTGCGCATGCTCAGTCATTCGGACTGTCGTTAACGCACCGCAGTTTGGCTCGGCAATTTGGTCAAAGTGTGGTCCAAACGTCGGCAAATTTGGAGGTCGAAAAATGTTCCGACGAACTTCAAATTTTGCATGCCCTAAACTCTCTATATTGCGCACTTGTCATAAAAAATTGACAGACTTTCGCCGGGAAATGGCAGAGAAATTTCAAAGTTTAGAAAAAACTGGGTTGAGGCTTCCTGACTGCTCTCACGCAAACCGTGGCTGTCTGTACACACCTCTTTGGGGTACTCCTGAGTTGTGCGCATGCTCAGTCATTCGGACTGTCGTTAACGCACCGCAGTTTGGCTCGGCAATTTGGTCAAATTGTGGTCCAAACGTCGGCAAATTTGGAGGTCGAAAAATGTTCCGACGAACTTCAAATTTTGCATGCCCTAAACTCTCTATATTGCGCACTTGTCATAAAAAATTGACAGACTTTCGCCGGGAAATGGCAGAGAAATTTCAAAGTTTATAAAAAACTGGGTTGAGGCTTCCTGACTGCTCTCACGCAAACCGTGGCTGTCTGTACACACCTCTTTGGGGTACTCCTGAGTTGTGCGCATGCTCAGTCATTCGGACTGTCGTTAACGCACCGCAGTTTGGCTCGGCAATTTGGTCAAAGTGTGGTCCAAACGTCGGCAAATTTGGAGGTCGAAAAATGTTCCGACGAACTTCAAATTTTGCATGCCCTAAACTCTCTATATTGCGCACTTGTCATAAAAAATTGACAGACTTTCGCCGGGAAATGGCAGAGAAATTTCAAAGTTTAGAAAAAAATGGGTTGAGGCTTCCTGACTGCTCTCACGCAAACCGTGGCTGTCTGTACACACCTCTTTGGGGTACTCCTGAGTTGTGCGCATGCTCAG
Organism: Henricia sp. BOLD:AAB3569; assembly: GCA_037783545.1. Classification (NCBI taxonomy): domain Eukaryota; kingdom Metazoa; phylum Echinodermata; class Asteroidea; order Spinulosida; family Echinasteridae; genus Henricia; species Henricia sp. BOLD:AAB3569. Next base: position 42,964 of record JBBELK010000144.1, on the reverse strand, counting down.
TCATTCGGACTGTCGTTAACGCACCGCAGTTTGGCTCGGCAATTTGGTCAAAGTGTGGTCCAAACGTCGGAAAATTTGGAGGTCGAAAAATGTTCCGACAAACTTCAAATTTTGCATGCCCTAAACTCTCTATATTGCGCACTTGTCATAAAAAATTGACAGACTTTCGCCGGGAAATGGCAGAGAAATTTCGAAGTTTAGAAAAAACTGGGTTGAGGCTTCCTGACTGCTCTCACGCAAACCGTGGCTGTCTGTACACACCTCTTTGGGGTACTCCTGAGTTGTGCGCATGCTCAGTCATTCGGACTGTCGTTAACGCACCGCAGTTTGGCTCGGCAATTTGGTCAAAGTGTGGTCCAAACGTCGGCAAATTTGGAGGTCGAAAAATTTTCCGACGAACTTCAAATTTTGCATGCCCTAAACTCTCTATATTGCGCACTTGTCATAAAAAATTGACAGACTTTCGCCGGAAATGGCAGAGAAATTTCAAAGTTTAGAAAAAACTGGGTTGAGGCTTCCTGACTGCTCTCACGCAAACCGTGGCTGTCTGTACACACCTCTTTGGGGTACTCCTGAGTTGTGCGCATGCTCAGTCATTCGGACTGTCGTTAACGCACCGCAGTTTGGCTCGGCAATTTGGTCAAAGTGTGGTCCAAACGTCGGCAAATTTGGAGGTCGAAAAATGTTCCGACGAACTTCAAATTTTGCATGCCCTAAACTCTCTATATTGCGCACTTGTCATAAAAAATTGACAGACTTTCGCCGGGAAATGGCAGAGAAATTTCAAAGTTTAGAAAAAACTGGGTTGAGGCTTCCTGACTGCTCTCACGCAAACCGTGGCTGTCTGTACACACCTCTTTGGGGTACTCCTGAGTTGTGCGCATGCTCAGTCATTCGGACTGTCGTTAACGCACCGCAGTTTGGCTCGGCAATTTGGTCAAAGTGTGGTCCAAACGTCGGCAAATTTGGAGGTCGAAAAATGTTCCGACAAACTTCAAATTTTGCATGCCCTAAACTCTCTATATTGCGCACTTGTCATAAAAAATTGACAGACTTTCGCCGGGAAATGGCAGAGAAATTTCAAAGTTTAGAAAAAACTGGGTTGAGGCTTCCTGACTGCTCTCACGCAAACCGTGGCTGTCTGTACACACCTCTTTGGGGTACTCCTGAGTTGTGCGCATGCTCAGTCATTCGGACTGTCGTTAACGCACCGCAGTTTGGCTCGGCAATTTGGTCAAAGTGTGGTCCAAACGTCGGCAAATTTGGAGGTCGAAAAATGTTCCGACGAACTTCAAATTTTGCATGCCCTAAACTCTCTATATTGCGCACTTGTCATAAAAAATTGACAGACTTTCGCCGGGAAATGGCAGAGAAATTTCAAAGTTTAGAAAAAACTGGGTTGAGGCTTCCTGACTGCTCTCACGCAAACCGTGGCTGTCTGTACACACCTCTTTGGGGTACTCCTGAGTTGTGCGCATGCTCAGTCATTCGGACTGTCGTTAACGCACCGCAGTTTGGCTCGGCAATTTGGTCAAAGTGTGGTCCAAACGTCGGCAAATTTGGAGGTCGAAAAATGTTCCGACGAACTTCAAATTTTGCATGCCCTAAACTCTCTATATTGCGCACTTGTCATAAAAAATTGACAGACTTTCGCCGGGAAATGGCAGAGAAATTTCAAAGTTTAGAAAAAACTGGGTTGAGGCTTCCTGACTGCTCTCACGCAAACCGTGGCTGTCTGTACACACCTCTTTGGGGTACTCCTGAGTTGTGCGCATGCTCAGTCATTCGGACTGTCGTTAACGCACCGCAGTTTGGCTCGGCAATTTGGTCAAAGTGTGGTCCAAACGTCGGCAAATTTGGAGGTCGAAAAATGTTCCGACGAACTTCAAATTTTGCATGCCCTAAACTCTCTATATTGCGCACTTGTCATAAAAAATTGACAGACTTTCGCCGGGAAATGGCAGAGAAATCTCAAAGTTTAGAAAAAACTGGGTTGAGGCTTCCTGACTGCTCTCACGCAAACCGTGGCTGTCTGTACACACCTCTTTGGGGTACTCCTGAGTTGTGCGCATGCTCAGGCATTCGGACTGTCGTTAACGCACCGCAGTTTGGCTCGGCAATTTGGTCAAAGTGTGGTCCAAACGTCGGCAAATTTGGAGGTCGAAAAATGTTCCGACGAACTTCAAATTTTGCATGCCCTAAACTCTCTATATTGCGCACTTGTCATAAAAAATTGACAGACTTTCGCCGGGAAATGGCAGAGAAATTTCAAAGTTTAGAAAAAACTGGGTTGAGGCTTCCTGACTGCTCTCACGCAAACCGTGGCTGTCTGTACACACCTCTTTGGGGTACTCCTGAGTTGTGCGCATGCTCAGTCATTCGGACTGTCGTTAACGCACCGCAGTTTGGCTCGGCAATTTGGTCAAAGTGTGGTCCAAACGTCGGCAAATTTGGAGGTCGAAAAATGTTCCGACGAACTTCAAATTTTGCATGCCCTAAACTCTCTATATTGCGCACTTGTCATAAAAAATTGACAGACTTTCGCCGGGAAATGGCAGAGAAATTTCAAAGTTTAGAAAAAACTGGGTTGAGGCTTCCTGACTGCTCTCACGCAAACCGTGGCTGTCTGTACACACCTCTTTGGGGTACTCCTGAGTTGTGCGCATGCTCAGTCATTCGGACTGTCGTTAACGCACCGCAGTTTGGCTCGGCAATTTGGTCAAAGTGTGGTCCAAACGTCGGCAAATTTGGAGGTCGAAAAATGTTCCGACGAACTTCAAATTTTGCATGCCCTAAACTCTCTATATTGCGCACTTGTCATAAAAAATTGACAGACTTTCGCCGGGAAATGGCAGAGAAATTTCAAAGTTTAGAAAAAACTGGGTTGAGGCTTCCTGACTGCTCTCACGCAAACCGTGGCTGTCTGTACACACCTCTTTGGGGTACTCCTGAGTTGTGCGCATGCTCAGTCATTCGGACTGTCGTTAACGCACCGCAGTTTGGCTCGGCAATTTGGTCAAAGTGTGGTCCAAACGTCGGCAAATTTGGAGGTCGAAAAATGTTCCGACGAACTTCAAATTTTGCATGCCCTAAACTCTCTATATTGCGCACTTGTCATAAAAAATTGACAGACTTTCGCCGGGAAATGGCAGAGAAATTTCAAAGTTTAGAAAAAACTGGGTTGAGGCTTCCTGACTGCTCTCACGCAAACCGTGGCTGTCTGTACACACCTCTTTGGGGTACTCCTGAGTTGTGCGCATGCTCAGTCATTCGGACTGTCGTTAACGCACCGCAGTTTGGCTCGGCAATTTGGTCAAAGTGTGGTCCAAACGACGGCAAATTTGGAGGTCGAAAAATGTTCCGACGAACTTCAAATTTTGCATGCCCTAAACTCTCTATATTGCGCACTTGTCATACAAAATTGACAGACTTTCGCCGGGAAATGGCAGAGAAATTTCAAAGTTTAGAAAAAACTGGGTTGAGGCTTCCTGACTGCTCTCACGCAAACCGTGGCTGTCTGTACACACCTCTTTGGGGTACTCCTGAGTTGTGCGCATGCTCAGTCATTCGGACTGTCGTTAACGCACCGCAGTTTGGCTCGGCAATTTGGTCAAAGTGTGGTCCAAACGTCGGCAAATTTGGAGGTCGAAAAATGTTCCGACGAACTTCAAATTGTGCATGCCCTAAACTCTCTATATTGCGCACTTGTCATAAAAAATTGACAGACTTTCGCCGGGAAATGGCAGAGAAATTTCAAAGTTTAGAAAAAACTGGGTTGAGGCTTCCTGACTGCTCTCACGCAAACCGTGGCTGTCTGTACACACCTCTTTGGGGTACTCCTGAGTTGTGCGCATGCTCAGTCATTCGGACTGTCGTTAACGCACCGCAGTTTGGCTCGGCAATTTGGTCAAAGTGTGGTCCAAACGTCGGCAAATTTGGAGGTCGAAAAATGTTCCGACGAACTTCAAATTTTGCATGCCCTAAACTCTCTATATTGCGCACTTGTCATAAAAAATTGACAGACTTTCGCCGGGAAATGGCAGAGAAATCTCAAAGTTTAGAAAAAACTGGGTTGAGGCTTCCTGACTGCTCTCACGCAAACCGTGGCTGTCTGTACACACCTCTTTGGGGTACTCCTGAGTTGTGCGCCTGCTCAGTCATTCGGACTGTCGTTAACGCACCGCAGTTTGGCTCGGCAATTTGGTCAAAGTGTGGTCCAAACGTCGGCAAATTTGGAGGTCGAAAAATGTTCCGACGAACTTCAAATTTTGCATGCCCTAAACTCTCTATATTGCGCACTTGTCATAAAAAAATTGACAGACTTTCGCCGGGAAATGGCAGAGAAATTTCAAAGTTTAGAAAAAACTGGGTTGAGGCTTCCTGACTGCTCTCACGCAAACCGTGGCTGTCTGTACACACCTCTTTGGGGTACTCCTGAGTTGTGCGCATGCTCAGTCATTCGGACTGTCGTTAACGCACCGCAGTTTGGCTCGGCAATTTGGTCAAAGTGTGGTCCAAACGTCGGCAAATTTGGAGGTCGAAAAATGTTCCGACGAACTTCAAATTTTGCATGCCCTAAACTCTCTATATTGCGCACTTGTCATAAAAAATTGACAGACTTTCGCCGGGAAATGGCAGAGAAATCTCAAAGTTTAGAAAAAACTGGGTTGAGGCTTCCTGACTGCTCTCACGCAAACCGTGGCTGTCTGTACACACCTCTTTGGGGTACTCCTGAGTTGTGCGCATGCTCAGTCATTCGAACTGTCGTTAACGCACCGCAGTTTGGCTCGGCAATTTGGTCAAAGTGTGGTCCAAACGTCGGCAAATTTGGAGGTCGAAAAATGTTCCGACGAACTTCAAATTTTGCATGCCCTAAACTCTCTATATTGCGCACTTGTCATAAAAAATTGACAGACTTTCGCCGGGAAATGGCAGAGAAATTTCAAAGTTTAGAAAAAACTGGGTTGAGGCTTCCTGACTGCTCTCACGCAAACCGTGGCTGTCTGTACACACCTCTTTGGGGTACTCCTGAGTTGTGCGCATGCTCAGTCATTCGGACTGTCGTTAACGCACCGCAGTTTGGCTCGGCAATTTGGTCAAAGTGTGGTCCAAACGACGGCAAATTTGGAGGTCGAAAAATGTTCCGACGAACTTCAAATTTTGCATGCCCTAAACTCTCTATATTGCGCACTTGTCATACAAAATTGACAGACTTTCGCCGGGAAATGGCAGAGAAATTTCAAAGTTTAGAAAAAACTGGGTTGAGGCTTCCTGACTGCTCTCACGCAAACCGTGGCTGTCTGTACACACCTCTTTGGGGTACTCCTGAGTTGTGCGCATGCTCAGTCATTCGGACTGTCGTTAACGCACCGCAGTTTGGCTCGGCAATTTGGTCAAAGTGTGGTCCAAACGTCGGCAAATTTGGAGGTCGAAAAATGTTCCGACGAACTTCAAATTTTGCATGCCCTAAACTCTCTATATTGCGCACTTGTCATAAAAAATTGACAGACTTTCGCCGGGAAATGGCAGAGAAATTTCAAAGTTTAGAAAAAACTGGGTTGAGGCTTCCTGACTGCTCTCATGCAAACCGTGGCTGTCTGTACACACCTCTTTGGGGTACTCCTGAGTTGTGCGCATGCTCAGTCATTCGGACTGTCGTTAACGCACCGCAGTTTGGCTCGGCAATTTGGTCAAAGTGTGGTCCAAACGTCGGCAAATTTGGAGGTCGAAAAATGTTCCGACGAACTTCAAATTTTGCATGCCCTAAACTCTCTATATTGCGCACTTGTCATAAAAAATTGACAGACTTTCGCCGGGAAATGGCAGAGAAATTTCAAAGTTTAGAAAAAACTGGGTTGAGGCTTCCTGACTGCTCTCACGCAAACCGTGGCTGTCTGTACACACCTCTTTGGGGTACTCCTGAGTTGTGCGCATGCTCAGTCATTCGGACTGTCGTTAACGCACCGCAGTTTGGCTCGGCAATTTGGTCAAAGTGTGGTCCAAACGTCGGCAAATTTGGAGGTCGAAAAATGTTCCGACGAACTTCAAATTTTGCATGCCCTAAACTCTCTATATTGCGCACTTGTCATAAAAAATTGACAGACTTTCGCCGGGAAATGGCAGAGAAATTTCAAAGTTTAGAAAAAACTGGGTTGAGGCTTCCTGACTGCTCTCACGCAAACCGTGGCTGTCTGTACACACCTCTTTGGGGTACTCCTGAGTTGTGCGCATGCTCAGTCATTCGGACTGTCGTTAACGCACCGCAGTTTGGCTCGGCAATTTGGTCAAAGTGTGGTCCAAACGTCGGCAAATTTGGAGGTCGAAAAATGTTCCGACGAACTTCAAATTTTGCATGCCCTAAACTCTCTATATTGCGCACTTGTCATAAAAAATTGACAGACTTTCGCCGGGAAATGGCAGAGAAATTTCAAAGTTTAGAAAAAACTGGGTTGAGGCTTCCTGACTGCTCTCACGCAAACCGTGGCTGTCTGTACACACCTCTTTGGGGTACTCCTGAGTTGTGCGCATGCTCAGTCATTCGGACTGTCGTTAACGCACCGCAGTTTGGCTCGGCAATTTGGTCAAAGTGTGGTCCAAACGTCGGCAAATTTGGAGGTCGAAAAATGTTCCGACGAACTTCAAATTTTGCATGCCCTAAACTCTCTATATTGCGCACTTGTCATAAAAAATTGACAGACTTTCGCCGGGAAATGGCAGAGAAATCTCAAAGTTTATAAAAAAATGGGTTGAGGCTTCCTGACTGCTCTCACGCAAACCGTGGCTGTCTGTACACACCTCTTTGGGGTACTCCTGAGTTGTGCGCATGCTCAGTCATTCGGACTGTCGTTAACGCAACGCAGTTTGGGGCGGTCGGGTTGGCGTACGGGTTCTTTCCTCGCTGGCCTGTGATGACCGCTTTCCAAAGGACTACCCTTGCACATAGGTAGTTTGGAGGAGTTTTTTGCGGAATCCCGTGATGTCCTGGAACGTTGCTCAATGATGGAGTGACCAGTACGTACGTCACGGGGAACGCCGATGCAATTTTGGAACACGATTGGATCCGAGTCTGCGGTCTTGATTCTTCCAGACCTGGACTGGTGACGATTGTGGTTTTATGAGGATGTACCTGTGGTGCTTCTCGAAGGATATGACCTGATACTCGGACACGATCGACCAAGATTGGTGATGATTGTGATGGAGAATACTCGCCGGATAATGACCTGGATTGGCAACGACAACGAATGAGGAAATTTGGTGGATAAATGACCTGGACTGGCAACGACAACGAATGAGGAAATTTGGCAATAACGGCGAACAATTGGTGGATAAATGACCTGGACTGGCAACGACTACGAATGAGGAAATTTGACAATAACGGCGAACGCTTAGTGGATAAATGACCTGGACTGGCAACGACTACGAATGAGGAAATTTGGCAATAACGGCGAACGCTTAGTGGATAAATGACCTGGACTGGCAACGACAACGCCTGAAGCACTGGTTCTATCGGTAACAACGTTGGACTGGTTAGCGTGTTTTATTCGGACGAATAAAACATTTTAGAAAAAGGCAATTTGGTCAAAGTGTGGTCCAAACGTCGGCAAATTTGGAGGTCAAAAAATGTTCCGACGAACTTCAAATTTTGCATGCCCTAAACTCTCTATATTGCGCACTTGTCATAAAAAATTGACAGACTTTCGCCGGGAAATGGCAGAGAAATTTCAAAGTTTAGAAAAAACTGGGTTGAGGCTTCCTGACTGCTCTCACGTAAACCGTGGCTGTCTGTACACACCTCTTTGGGGTACTCCTGAGTTGTGCGCATGCTCAGTCATTCGGACTGTCGTTAACGCACCGCAGTTTGGCTCGGCAATTTGGTCAAAGCGTGGTCCAAACGTCGGCAAATTTGGAGGTCGAAAAATGTTCCGACGAACTTCAAATTTTGCATGCCCTAAACTCTCTATATTGCGCACTTGTCATAAAAAATTGACAGACTTTCGCCGGGAAATGGCAGAGAAATTTCAAAGTTTAGAAAAAACTGGGTTGAGGCTTCCTGACTGCTCTCACGCAAACCGTGGCTGTCTGTACACACCTCTTTGGGGTACTCCTGAGTTGTGCGCATGCTCAGTCATTCGGACTGTCGTTAACGCACCGCAGTTTGGCTCGGCAATTTGGTCAAAGCGTGGTCCAAACGTCGGCAAATTTGGAGGTCGAAAAATGTTCCGACGAACTTCAAATTTTGCATGCCCTAAACTCTCTATATTGCGCACTTGTCATAAAAAATTGACAGACTTTCGCCGGGAAATGGCAGAGAAATTTCAAAGTTTAGAAAAAACTGGGTTGAGGCTTCCTGACTGCTCTCACGCAAACCGTGGCTGTCTGTACACACCTCTTTGGGGTACTCCTGAGTTGTGCGCATGCTCAGTCATTCGGACTGTCGTTAACGCACCGCAGTTTGGCTCGGCAATTTGCTCAAAGTGTGGTCCAAACGTCGGCAAATTTGGAGGTCGAAAAATGTTCCGACGAACTTCAAATTTTGCATGCCCTAAACTCTCTATATTGCGCACTTGTCATAAAAAATTGTCAGACTTTCGCCGGGAAATGGCAGAGAAATTTCTAAGTTTAGAAAAAACTGGGTTGAGGCTTCCTGACTGCTCTCACGCAAACCGTGGCTGTCTGTACACACCTCTTTGGGGTACTCCTGAGTTGTGCGCATGCTCAGTCATTCGGACTGTCGTTAACGCACCGCAGTTTGGCTCGGCAATTTGGTCAAAGTGTGGTCCAAACGTCGGCAAATTTGGAGGTCAAAAAATGTTCCGACGAACTTCAAATTTTGCATGCCCTAAACTCTCTATATTGCGCACTTGTCATAAAAAATTGACAGACTTTCGCCGGGAAATGGCAGAGAAATTTCAAAGTTTAGAAAAAACTGGGTTGAGGCTTCCTGACTGCTCTCACGCAAACCGTGGCTGTCTGTACACACCTCTTTGGGGTACTCCTGAGTTGTGCGCATGCTCAGTCATTCGGACTGTCGTTAACGCACCGCAGTTTGGCTCGGCAATTTGGTCAAAGTGTGGTCCAAACGTCGGCAAATTTGGAGGTCGAAAAATGTTCCGACGAACTTCAAATTTTGCATGCCCTAAACTCTCTATATTGCGCACTTGTCATAAAAAATTGACAGACTTTCGCCGGGAAATGGCAGAGAAATTTCAAAGTTTAGAAAAAACTGGGTTGAGGCTTCCTGACTGCTCTCACGTAAACCGTGGCTGTCTGTACACACCTCTTTGGGGTACTCCTGAGTTGTGCGCATGCTCAGTCATTCGGACTGTCGTTAACGCACCGCAGTTTGGCTCGGCAATTTGGTCAAAGCGTGGTCCAAACGTCGGCAAATTTGGAGGTCGAAAAATGTTCCGACGAACTTCAAATTTTGCATGCCCTAAACTCTCTATATTGCGCACTTGTCATAAAAAATTGACAGACTTTCGCCGGGAAATGGCAGAGAAATTTCAAAGTTTAGAAAAAACTGGGTTGAGGCTTCCTGACTGCTCTCACGCAAACCGTGGCTGTCTGTACACACCTCTTTGGGGTACTCCTGAGTTGTGCGCATGCTCAGTCATTCGGACTGTCGTTAACGCACCGCAGTTTGGCTCGGCAATTTGGTCAAAGTGTGGTCCAAACGTCGGCAAATTTGGAGGTCGAAAAATGTTCCGACGAACTTCAAATTTTGCATGCCCTAAACTCTCTATATTGCGCACTTGTCATAAAAAATTGACAGACTTTCGCCGGGAAATGGCAGAGAAATTTCAAAGTTTAGAAAAAAACTGGGTTGAGGCTTCCTGACTGCTCTCACGCAAACCGTGGCTGTCTGTACACACCTCTTTGGGGTACTCCTGAGTTGTGCGCATGCTCAGTCATTCGGACTGTCGTTAACGCACCGCAGTTTGGCTCGGCAATTTGGTCAAAGCGTGGTCCAAACGTCGGCAAATTTGGAGGTCGAAAAATGTTCCGACGAACTTCAAATTTTGCATGCCCTAAACTCTCTATATTGCGCACTTGTCATAAAAAATTGACAGACTTTCGCCGGGAAATGGCAGAGAAATTTCAAAGTTTAGAAAAAACTGGGTTGAGGCTTCCTGACTGCTCTCACGCAAACCGTGGCTGTCTGTACACACCTCTTTGGGGTACTCCTGAGTTGTGCGCATGCTCAGTCATTCGGACTGTCGTTAACGCACCGCAGTTTGGCTCGGCAATTTGGTCAAAGTGTGGTCCAAACGTCGGCAAATTTGGAGGTCGAAAAATGTTCCGACGAACTTCAAATTTTGCATGCCCTAAACTCTCTATATTGCGCACTTGTCATAAAAAATTGTCAGACTTTCGCCGGGAAATGGCAGAGAAATTTCTAAGTTTAGAAAAAACTGGGTTGAGGCTTCCTGACTGCTCTCACGCAAACCGTGGCTGTCTGTACACACCTCTTTGGGGTACTCCTGAGTTGTGCGCATGCTCAGTCATTCGGACTGTCGTTAACGCACCGCAGTTTGGCTCGGCAATTTGGTCAAAGTGTGGTCCAAACGTCGGCAAATTTGGAGGTCGAAAAATGTTCCGACGAACTTCAAATTTTGCATGCCCTAAACTCTCTATATTGCGCACTTGTCATAAAAAATTGACAGACTTTCGCCGGGAAATGGCAGAGAAATTTCAAAGTTTAGAAAAAACTGGGTTGAGGCTTCCTGACTGCTCTCACGCAAACCGTGGCTGTCTGTACACACCTCTTTGGGGTACTCCTGAGTTGTGCGCATGCTCAGTCATTCGGACTGTCGTTAACGCACCGCAGTTTGGCACGGCAATTTGGTCAAAGTGTGGTCCAAACGTCGGCAAATTTGGAGGTCAAAAAATGTTCCGACGAACTTCAAATTTTGCATGCCCTAAACTCTCTATATTGCGCACTTGTCATAAAAAATTGACAGACTTTCGCCGGGAAATGGCAGAGAAATTTCAAAGTTTAGAAAAAACTGGGTTGAGGCTTCCTGACTGCTCTCACGTAAACCGTGGCTGTCTGTACACACCTCTTTGGGGTACTCCTGAGTTGTGCGCATGCTCAGTCATTCGGACTGTCGTTAACGCACCGCAGTTTGGCTCGGCAATTTGGTCAAAGCGTGGTCCAAACGTCGGCAAATTTGGAGGTCGAAAAATGTTCCGACGAACTTCAAATTTTGCATGCCCTAAACTCTCTATATTGCGCACTTGTCATAACAAATTGACAGACTTTCGCCGGGAAATGGCAGAGAAATTTCAAAGTTTAGAAAAAACTGGGTTGAGGCTTCCTGACTGCTCTCACGCAAACCGTGGCTGTCTGTACACACCTCTTTGGGGTACTCCTGAGTTGTGCGCATGCTCAGTCATTCGGACTGTCGTTAACGCACCGCAGTTTGGCTCGGCAATTTGGTCAAAGTGTGGTCCAAACGTCGGCAAATTTGGAGGTCGAAAAATGTTCCGACGAACTTCAAATTTTGCATGCCCTAAACTCTCTATATTGCGCACTTGTCATAAAAAATTGACAGACTTTCGCCGGGAAATGGCAGAGAAATTTCAAAGTTTAGAAAAAAACTGGGTTGAGGCTTCCTGACTGCTCTCACGCAAACCGTGGCTGTCTGTACACACCTCTTTGGGGTACTCCTGAGTTGTGCGCATGCTCAGTCATTCGGACTGTCGTTAACGCACCGCAGTTTGGCTCGGCAATTTGGTCAAAGTGTGGTCCAAACGTCGGCAAATTTGGAGGTCGAAAAATGTTCCGACGAACTTCAAATTTTGCATGCCCTAAACTCTCTATATTGCGCACTTGTCATAAAAAATTGACAGACTTTCGCCGGGAAATGGCAGAGAAATTTCAAAGTTTAGAAAAAACTGGGTTGAGGCTTCCTGACTGCTCTCACGCAAACCGTGGCTGTCTGTACACACCTCTTTGGGGTACTCCTGAGTTGTGCGCATGCTCAGTCATTCGGACTGTCGTTAACGCACCGCAGTTTGGCTCGGCAATTTGGTCAAAGTGTGGTCCAAACGTCGGCAAATTTGGAGGTCGAAAAATGTTCCGACGAACTTCAAATTTTGCATGCCCTAAACTCTCTATATTGCGCACTTGTCATAAAAAATTGACAGACTTTCGCCGGGAAATGGCAGAGAAATTTCTAAGTTTAGAAAAAACTGGGTTGAGGCTTCCTGACTGCTCTCACGCAAACCGTGGCTGTCTGTACACACCTCTTTGGGGTACTCCTGAGTTGTGCGCATGCTCAGTCATTCGGACTGTCGTTAACGCACCGCAGTTTGGCTCGGCAATTTGGTCAAAGTGTGGTCCAAACGTCGGCAAATTTGGAGGTCGAAAAATGTTCCGACGAACTTCAAATTTTGCATGCCCTAAACTCTCTATATTGCGCACTTGTCATAAAAAATTGACAGACTTTCGCCAGGAAATGGCAGAGAAATTTCAAAGTTTAGAAAAAACTGGGTTGAGGCTTCCTGACTGCTCTCACGCAAACCGTGGCTGTCTGTACACACCTCTTTGGGGTACTCCTGAGTTGTGCGCATGCTCAGTCATTCGGACTGTCGTTAACGCACCGCAGTTTGGCACGGCAATTTGGTCAAAGTGTGGTCCAAACGTCGGCAAATTTGGAGGTCGAAAAATGTTCCGACGAACTTCAAATTTTGCATGCCCTAAACTCTCTATATTGCGCACTTGTCATAAAAAATTGACAGACTTTCGCCGGGAAATGGCAGAGAAATTTCAAAGTTTAGAAAAAACTGGGTTGAGGCTTCCTGACTGCTCTCACGCAAACCGTGGCTGTCTGTACACACCTCTTTGGGGTACTCCTGAGTTGTGCGCATGCTCAGTCATTCGGACTGTCGTTAACGCACCGCAGTTTGGCTCGGCAATTTGGTCAAAGTGTGTTCCAAACGTCGGCAAATTTGGAGGTCGAAAAATGTTCCGACGAACTTCAAATTTTGCATGCCCTAAACTCTCTATATTGCGCACTTGTCATAAAAAATTGACAGACTTTCGCCGGGAAATGGCAGAGAAATTTCAAAGTTTAGAAAAAACTGGGTTGAGGCTTCCTGACTGCTCTCACGCAAACCGTGGCTGTCTGTACACACCTCTTTCGGGTACTCCTGAGTTGTGCGCATGCTCAGTCATTCGGACTGTCGTTAACGCACCGCAGTTTGGCTCGGCAATTTGGTCAAAGTGTGGTCCAAACGTCGGCAAATTTGGAGGTCGAAAAATGTTCCGACGAACTTCAAATTTTGCATGCCCTAAACTCTCTATATTGCGCACTTGTCATAAAAAATTGTCAGACTTTCGCCGGGAAATGGCAGAGAAATTTCTAAGTTTAGAAAAAACTGGGTTGAGGCTTCCTGACTGCTCTCACGCAAACCGTGGCTGTCTGTACACACCTCTTTGGGGTACTCCTGAGTTGTGCGCATGCTCAGTCATTCGGACTGTCGTTAACGCACCGCAGTTTGGCTCGGCAATTTGGTCAAAGTGTGGTCCAAACGTCGGCAAATTTGGAGGTCGAAAAATGTTCCGACGAACTTCAAATTTTGCATGCCCTAAACTCTCTATATTGCGCACTTGTCATAAAAAATTGACAGACTTTCGCCGGGAAATGGCAGAGAAATTTCAAAGTTTAGAAAAAACTGGGTTGAGGCTTCCTGACTGCTCTCACGCAAACCGTGGCTGTCTGTACACACCTCTTTGGGGTACTCCTGAGTTGTGCGCATGCTCAGTCATTCGGACTGTCGTTAACGCACCGCAGTTTGGCACGGCAATTTGGTCAAAGTGTGGTCCAAACGTCGGCAAATTTGGAGGTCAAAAAATGTTCCGACGAACTTCAAATTTTGCATGCCCTAAACTCTCTATATTGCGCACTTGTCATAAAAAATTGACAGACTTTCGCCGGGAAATGGCAGAGAAATTTCAAAGTTTAGAAAAAACTGGGTTGAGGCTTCCTGACTGCTCTCACGCAAACCGTGGCTGTCTGTACACACCTCTTTGGGGTACTCCTGAGTTGTGCGCATGCTCAGTCATTCGGACTGTCGTTAACGCACCGCAGTTTGGCTCGGCAATTTGGTCAAAGTGTGGTCCAAACGTCGGCAAATTTGGAGGTCGAAAAATGTTCCGACGAACTTCAAATTTTGCATGCCCTAAACTCTCTATATTGCGCACTTGTCATAAAAAATTGTCAGACTTTCGCCGGGAAATGGCAGAGAAATTTCTAAGTTTAGAAAAAACTGGGTTGAGGCTTCCTGACTGCTCTCACGCAAACCGTGGCTGTCTGTACACACCTCTTTGGGGTACTCCTGAGTTGTGCGCATGCTCAGTCATTCGGACTGTCGTTAACGCACCGCAGTTTGGCTCGGCAATTTGGTCAAAGTGTGGTCCAAACGTCGGCAAATTTGGAGGTCGAAAAATGTTCCGACGAACTTCAAATTTTGCATGCCCTAAACTCTCTATATTGCGCACTTGTCATAAAAAATTGACAGACTTTCGCCGGGAAATGGCAGAGAAATTTCAAAGTTTAGAAAAAACTGGGTTGAGGCTTCCTGACTGCTCTCACGCAAACCGTGGCAGTCTGTACACACCTCTTTGGGGTACTCCTGAGTTGTGCGCATGCTCAGTCATTCGGACTGTCGTTAACGCACCGCAGTTTGGCTCGGCAATTTGGTCAAAGTGTGGTCCAAACGTCGGCAAATTTGGAGGTCGAAAAATGTTCCGACGAACTTCAAATTTTGCATGCCCTAAACTCTCTATATTGCGCACTTGTCATAAAAAATTGACAGACTTTCGCCGGGAAATGGCAGATAAATTTCAAAGTTTAGAAAAAACTGGGTTGAGGCTTCCTGACTGCTCTCACGCAAACCGTGGCTGTCTGTACACACCTCTTTGGGGTACTCCTGAGTTGTGCGCATGCTCAGTCATTCGGGCTGTCGTTAACGCACCGCAGTTTGGCAAGGCAATTTGGTCAAAGTGTGGTCCAAACGTCGGCAAATTTGGAGGTCAAAAAATGTTCCGACGAACTTCAAATTTTGCATGCCCTAAACTCTCTATATTGCGCACTTGTCATAAAAAATTGACAGACTTTCGCCGGGAAATGGCAGAGAAATTTCAAAGTTTAGAAAAAACTGGGTTGAGGCTTCCTGACTGCTCTCACGTAAACCGTGGCTGTCTGTACACACCTCTTTGGGGTACTCCTGAGTTGTGCGCATGCTCAGTCATTCGGACTGTCGTTAACGCACCGCAGTTTGGCTCGGCAATTTGGTCAAAGTGTGGTCCAAACGTCGGCAAATTAGGAGGTCGAAAAATGTTCCGACGAACTTCAAATTTTGCATGCCCTAAACTCTCTATATTGCGCACTTGTCATAAAAAATTGACAGACTTTCGCCGGGAAATGGCAGAGAAATTTCAAAGTTTAGAAAAAACTGGGTTGAGGCTTCCTGACTGCTCTCACGCAAACCGTGGCTGTCTGTACACACCTCTTTGGGGTACTCCTGAGTTGTGCGCATGCTCAGTCATTCGGACTGTCGTTAACGCACCGCAGTTTGGCACGGCAATTTGGTCAAAGTGTGGTCCAAACGTCGGCAAATTTGGAGGTCAAAAAATGTTCCGACGAACTTCAAATTTTGCATGCCCTAAACTCTCTATATTGCGCACTTGTCATAAAAAATTGACAGACTTTCGCCGGGAAATGGCAGAGAAATTTCAAAGTTTAGAAAAAACTGGGTTGAGGCTTCCTGACTGCTCTCACGTAAACCGTGGCTGTCTGTACACACCTCTTTGGGGTACTCCTGAGTTGTGCGCATGCTCAGTCATTCGGACTGTCGTTAACGCACCGCAGTTTGGCTCGGCAATTTGGTCAAAGCGTGGTCCAAACGTCGGCAAATTTGGAGGTCGAAAAATGTTCCGACGAACTTCAAATTTTGCATGCCCTAAACTCTCTATATTGCGCACTTGTCATAAAAAATTGACAGACTTTCGCCGGGAAATGGCAGAGAAATTTCAAAGTTTAGAAAAAACTGGGTTGAGGCTTCCTGACTGCTCTCACGCAAACCGTGGCTGTCTGTACACACCTCTTTGGGGTACTCCTGAGTTGTGCGCATGCTCAGTCATTCGGACTGTCGTTAACGCACCGCAGTTTGGCTCGGCAATTTGGTCAAAGTGTGGTCCAAACGTCGGCAAATTTGGAGGTCAAAAAATGTTCCGACGAACTTCAAATTTTGCATGCCCTAAACTCTCTATATTGCGCACTTGTCATAAAAAATTGACAGACTTTCGCCGGGAAATGGCAGAGAAATTTCAAAGTTTAGAAAAAACTGGGTTGAGGCTTCCTGACTGCTCTCACGCAAACCGTGGCTGTCTGTACACACCTCTTTGGGGTACTCCTGAGTTGTGCGCATGCTCAGTCATTCGGACTGTCGTTAACGCACCGCAGTTTGGCACGGCAATTTGGTCAAAGTGTGGTCCAAACGTCGGCAAATTTGGAGGTCAAAAAATGTTCCGACGAACTTCAAATTTTGCATGCCCTAAACTCTCTATATTGCGCACTTGTCATAAAAAATTGACAGACTTTCGCCGGGAAATGGCAGAGAAATTTCAAAGTTTAGAAAAAACTGGGTTGAGGCTTCCTGACTGCTCTCACGTAAACCGTGGCTGTCTGTACACACCTCTTTGGGGTACTCCTGAGTTGTGCGCATGCTCAGTCATTCGGACTGTCGTTAACGCACCGCAGTTTGGCTCGGCAATTTGGTCAAAGCGTGGTCCAAACGTCGGCAAATTTGGAGGTCGAAAAATGTTCCGACGAACTTCAAATTTTGCATGCCCTAAACTCTCTATATTGCGCACTTGTCATAAAAAATTGACAGACTTTCGCCGGGAAATGGCAGAGAAATTTCAAAGTTTAGAAAAAACTGGGTTGAGGCTTCCTGACTGCTCTCACGCAAACCGTGGCTGTCTGTACACACCTCTTTGGGGTACTCCTGAGTTGTGCGCATGCTCAGTCATTCGGACTGTCGTTAACGCACCGCAGTTTGGCTCGGCAATTTGGTCAAAGTGTGGTCCAAACGTCGGCAAATTTGGAGGTCGAAAAATGTTCCGACGAACTTCAAATTTTGCATGCCCTAAACTCTCTATATTGCGCACTTGTCATAAAAAATTGTCAGACTTTCGCCGGGAAATGGCAGAGAAATTTCAAAGTTTAGAAAAAACTGGGTTGAGGCTTCCTGACTGCTCTCACGCAAACCGTGGCTGTCTGTACACACCTCTTTGGGGTACTCCTGAGTTGTGCGCATGCTCAGTCATTCGGACTGTCGTTAACGCACCGCAGTTTGGCTCGGCAATTTGGTCAAAGTGTGGTCCAAACGTCGGCAAATTTGGAGGTCGAAAAATGTTCCGACGAACTTCAAATTTTGCATGCCCTAAACTCTCTATATTGCGCACTTGTCATAAAAAATTGTCAGACTTTCGCCGGGAAATGGCAGAGAAATTTCAAAGTTTAGAAAAAACTGGGTTGAGGCTTCCTGACTGCTCTCACGCAAACCGTGGCTGTCTGTACACACCTCTTTGGGGTACTCCTGAGTTGTGCGCATGCTCAGTCATTCGGACTGTCGTTAACGCACCGCAGTTTGGCTCGGCAATTTGGTCAAAGTGTGGTCCAAACGTCGGCAAATTTGGAGGTCGAAAAATGTTCCGACGAACTTCAAATTTTGCATGCCCTAAACTCTCTATATTGCGCACTTGTCATAAAAAATTGTCAGACTTTCGCCGGGAAATGGCAGAGAAATTTCTAAGTTTAGAAAAAACTGGGTTGAGGCTTCCTGACTGCTCTCACGCAAACCGTGGCTGTCTGTACACACCTCTTTGGGGTACTCCTGAGTTGTGCGCATGCTCAGTCATTCGGACTGTCGTTAACGCACCGCAGTTTGGCTCGGCAATTTGGTCAAAGTGTGGTCCAAACGTCGGCAAATTTGGAGGTCGAAAAATGTTCCGACGAACTTCAAATTTTGCATGCCCTAAACTCTCTATATTGCGCACTTGTCATAAAAAATTGTCAGACTTTCGCCGGGAAATGGCAGAGAAATTTCAAAGTTTAGAAAAAACTGGGTTGAGGCTTCCTGACTGCTCTCACGCAAACCGTGGCTGTCTGTACACACCTCTTTGGGGTACTCCTGAGTTGTGCGCATGCTCAGTCATTCGGACTGTCGTTAACGCACCGCAGTTTGGCTCGGCAATTTGGTCAAAGTGTGGTCCAAACGTCGGCAAATTTGGAGGTCGAAAAATGTTCCGACGAACTTCAAATTTTGCATGCCCTAAACTCTCTATATTGCGCACTTGTCATAAAAAATTGTCAGACTTTCGCCGGGAAATGGCAGAGAAATTTCTAAGTTTAGAAAAAACTGGGTTGAGGCTTCCTGACTGCTCTCACGCAAACCGTGGCTGTCTGTACACACCTCTTTGGGGTACTCCTGAGTTGTGCGCATGCTCAGTCATTCGGACTGTCGTTAACGCACCGCAGTTTGGCTCGGCAATTTGGTCAAAGTGTGGTCCAAACGTCGGCAAATTTGGAGGTCGAAAAATGTTCCGACGAACTTCAAATTTTGCATGCCCTAAACTCTCTATATTGCGCACTTGTCATAAAAAATTGACAGACTTTCGCCGGGAAATGGCAGATAAATTTCAAAGTTTAGAAAAAACTGGGTTGAGGCTTCCTGACTGCTCTCACGCAAACCGTGGCTGTCTGTACACACCTCTTTGGGGTACTCCTGAGTTGTGCGCATGTTCAGTCATTCGGGCTGTCGTTAACGCACCGCAGTTTGGCAAGGCAATTTGGTCAAAGTGTGGTCCAAACGTCGGCAAATTTGGAGGTCAAAAAATGTTCCGACGAACTTCAAATTTTGCATGCCCTAAACTCTCTATATTGCGCACTTGTCATAAAAAATTGACAGACTTTCGCCGGGAAATGGCAGAGAAATTTCAAAGTTTAGAAAAAACTGGGTTGAGGCTTCCTGACTGCTCTCACGTAAACCGTGGCTGTCTGTACACACCTCTTTGGGGTACTCCTGAGTTGTGCGCATGCTCAGTCATTCGGACTGTCGTTAACGCACCGCAGTTTGGCTCGGCAATTTGGTCAAAGTGTGGTCCAAACGTCGGCAAATTTGGAGGTCGAAAAATGTTCCGACGAACTTCAAATTTTGCATGCCCTAAACTCTCTATATTGCGCACTTGTCATAAAAAATTGACAGACTTTCGCCGGGAAATGGCAGAGAAATTTCAAAGTTTAGAAAAAACTGGGTTGAGGCTTCCTGACTGCTCTCACGCAAACCGTGGCTGTCTGTACACACCTCTTTGGGGTACTCCTGAGTTGTGCGCATGCTCAGTCATTCGGACTGTCGTTAACGCACCGCAGTTTGGCACGGCAATTTGGTCAAAGTGTGGTCCAAACGTCGGCAAATTTGGAGGTCAAAAAATGTTCCGACGAACTTCAAATTTTGCATGCCCTAAACTCTCTATATTGCGCACTTGTCATAAAAAATTGACAGACTTTCGCCGGGAAATGGCAGAGAAATTTCAAAGTTTAGAAAAAACTGGGTTGAGGCTTCCTGACTGCTCTCACGTAAACCGTGGCTGTCTGTACACACCTCTTTGGGGTACTCCTGAGTTGTGCGCATGCTCAGTCATTCGGACTGTCGTTAACGCACCGCAGTTTGGCTCGGCAATTTGGTCAAAGCGTGGTCCAAACGTCGGCAAATTTGGAGGTCGAAAAATGTTCCGACGAACTTCAAATTTTGCATGCCCTAAACTCTCTATATTGCGCACTTGTCATAAAAAATTGACAGACTTTCGCCGGGAAATGGCAGAGAAATTTCAAAGTTTAGAAAAAACTGGGTTGAGGCTTCCTGACTGCTCTCACGCAAACCGTGGCTGTCTGTACACACCTCTTTGGGGTACTCCTGAGTTGTGCGCATGCTCAGTCATTCGGACTGTCGTTAACGCACCGCAGTTTGGCTCGGCAATTTGGTCAAAGTGTGGTCCAAACGTCGGCAAATTTGGAGGTCGAAAAATGTTCCGACGAACTTCAAATTTTGCATGCCCTAAACTCTCTATATTGCGCACTTGTCATAAAAAATTGACAGACTTTCGCCGGGAAATGGCAGAGAAATTTCAAAGTTTAGAAAAAAACTGGGTTGAGGCTTCTTGACTGCTCTCACGCAAACCGTGGCTGTCTGTACACACCTCTTTGGGGTACTCCTGAGTTGTGCGCATGCTCAGTCATTCGGACTGTCGTTAACGCACCGCAGTTTGGCTCGGCAATTTGGTCAAAGCGTGGTCCAAACGTCGGCAAATTTGGAGGTCGAAAAATGTTCCGACGAACTTCAAATTTTGCATGCCCTAAACTCTCTATATTGCGCACTTGTCATAAAAAATTGACAGACTTTCGCCGGGAAATGGCAGAGAAATTTCAAAGTTTAGAAAAAACTGGGTTGAGGCTTCCTGACTGCTCTCACGCAAACCGTGGCTGTCTGTACACACCTCTTTGGGGTACTCCTGAGTTGTGCGCATGCTCAGTCATTCGGACTGTCGTTAACGCACCGCAGTTTGGCTCGGCAATTTGGTCAAAGTGTGGTCCAAACGTCGGCAAATTTGGAGGTCGAAAAATGTTCCGACGAACTTCAAATTTTGCATGCCCTAAACTCTCTATATTGCGCACTTGTCATAAAAAATTGTCAGACTTTCGCCGGGAAATGGCAGAGAAATTTCAAAGTTTAGAAAAAACTGGGTTGAGGCTTCCTGACTGCTCTCACGTAAACCGTGGCTGTCTGTACACACCTCTTTGGGGTACTCCTGAGTTGTGCGCATGCTCAGTCATTCGGACTGTCGTTAACGCACCGCAGTTTGGCACGGCAATTTGGTCAAAGTGTGGTCCAAACGTCGGCAAATTTGGAGGTCAAAAAATGTTCCGACGAACTTCAAATTTTGCATGCCCTAAACTCTCTATATTGCGCACTTGTCATAAAAAATTGACAGACTTTCGCCGGGAAATGGCAGAGAAATTTCAAAGTTTAGAAAAAACTGGGTTGAGGCTTCCTGACTGCTCTCACGTAAACCGTGGCTGTCTGTACACACCTCTTTGGGGTACTCCTGAGTTGTGCGCATGCTCAGTCATTCGGACTGTCGTTAACGCACCGCAGTTTGGCTCGGCAATTTGGTCAAAGCGTGGTCCAAACGTCGGCAAATTTGGAGGTCGAAAAATGTTCCGACGAACTTCAAATTTTGCATGCCCTAAACTCTCTATATTGCGCACTTGTCATAAAAAATTGACAGACTTTCGCCGGGAAATGGCAGAGAAATTTCAAAGTTTAGAAAAAACTGGGTTGAGGCTTCCTGACTGCTCTCACGCAAACCGTGGCTGTCTGTACACACCTCTTTGGGGTACTCCTGAGTTGTGCGCATGCTCAGTCATTCGGACTGTCGTTAACGCACCGCAGTTTGGCTCGGCAATTTGGTCAAAGTGTGGTCCAAACGTCGGCAAATTTGGAGGTCGAAAAATGTTCCGACGAACTTCAAATTTTGCATGCCCTAAACTCTCTATATTGCGCACTTGTCATAAAAAATTGACAGACTTTCGCCGGGAAATGGCAGAGAAATTTCAAAGTTTAGAAAAAAACTGGGTTGAGGCTTCCTGACTGCTCTCACGCAAACCGTGGCTGTCTGTACACACCTCTTTGGGGTACTCCTGAGTTGTGCGCATGCTCAGTCATTCGGACTGTCGTTAACGCACCGCAGTTTGGCTCGGCAATTTGGTCAAAGCGTGGTCCAAACGTCGGCAAATTTGGAGGTCGAAAAATGTTCCGACGAACTTCAAATTTTGCATGCCCTAAACTCTCTATATTGCGCACTTGTCATAAAAAATTGACAGACTTTCGCCGGGAAATGGCAGAGAAATTTCAAAGTTTAGAAAAAACTGGGTTGAGGCTTCCTGACTGCTCTCACGCAAACCGTGGCTGTCTGTACACACCTCTTTGGGGTACTCCTGAGTTGTGCGCATGCTCAGTCATTCGGACTGTCGTTAACGCACCGCAGTTTGGCTCGGCAATTTGGTCAAAGTGTGGTCCAAACGTCGGCAAATTTGGAGGTCGAAAAATGTTCCGACGAACTTCAAATTTTGCATGCCCTAAACTCTCTATATTGCGCACTTGTCATAAAAAATTGTCAGACTTTCGCCGGGAAATGGCAGAGAAATTTCAAAGTTTAGAAAAAACTGGGTTGAGGCTTCCTGACTGCTCTCACGCAAACCGTGGCTGTCTGTACACACCTCTTTGGGGTACTCCTGAGTTGTGCGCATGCTCAGTCATTCGGACTGTCGTTAACGCACCGCAGTTTGGCTCGGCAATTTGGTCAAAGTGTGGTCCAAACGTCGGCAAATTTGGAGGTCGAAAAATGTTCCGACGAACTTCAAATTTTGCATGCCCTAAACTCTCTATATTGCGCACTTGTCATAAAAAATTGTCAGACTTTCGCCGGGAAATGGCAGAGAAATTTCTAAGTTTAGAAAAAACTGGGTTGAGGCTTCCTGACTGCTCTCACGCAAACCGTGGCTGTCTGTACACACCTCTTTGGGGTACTCCTGAGTTGTGCGCATGCTCAGTCATTCGGACTGTCGTTAACGCACCGCAGTTTGGCTCGGCAATTTGGTCAAAGTGTGGTCCAAACGTCGGCAAATTTGGAGGTCGAAAAATGTTCCGACGAACTTCAAATTTTGCATGCCCTAAACTCTCTATATTGCGCACTTGTCATAAAAAATTGACAGACTTTCGCCGGGAAATGGCAGAGAAATTTCAAAGTTTAGAAAAAACTGGGTTGAGGCTTCCTGACTGCTCTCACGCAAACCGTGGCTGTCTGTACACACCTCTTTGGGGTACTCCTGAGTTGTGCGCATGCTCAGTCATTCGGACTGTCGTTAACGCACCGCAGTTCGGCACGGCAATTTGGTCAAAGTGTGGTCCAAACGTCGGCAAATTTGGAGGTCAAAAAATGTTCCGACGAACTTCAAATTTTGCATGCCCTAAACTCTCTATATTGCGCACTTGTCATAAAAAATTGACAGACTTTCGCCGGGAAATGGCAGAGAAATTTCAAAGTTTAGAAAAAACTGGGTTGAGGCTTCCTGACTGCTCTCACGTAAACCGTGGCTGTCTGTACACACCTCTTTGGGGTACTCCTGAGTTGTGCGCATGCTCAGTCATTCGGACTGTCGTTAACGCACCGCAGTTTGGCTCGGCAATTTGGTCAAAGTGTGGTCCAAACGTCGGCAAATTTGGAGGTCGAAAAATGTTCCGACGAACTTCAAATTTTGCATGCCCTAAACTCTCTATATTGCGCACTTGTCATAAAAAATTGACAGACTTTCGCCGGGAAATGGCAGAGAAATTTCAAAGTTTAGAAAAAACTGGGTTGAGGCTTCCTGACTGCTCTCACGCAAACCGTGGCTGTCTGTACACACCTCTTTGGGGTACTCCTGAGTTGTGCGCATGCTCAGTCATTCGGACTGTCGTTAACGCACCGCAGTTTGGCTCGGCAATTTGGTCAAAGTGTGGTCCAAACGTCGGCAAATTTGGAGGTCGAAAAATGTTCCGACGAACTTCAAATTTTGCATGCCCTAAACTCTCTATATTGCGCACTTGTCATAAAAAATTGTCAGACTTTCGCCGGGAAATGGCAGAGAAATTTCAAAGTTTAGAAAAAACTGGGTTGAGGCTTCCTGACTGCTCTCACGCAAACCGTGGCTGTCTGTACACACCTCTTTGGGGTACTCCTGAGTTGTGCGCATGCTCAGTCATTCGGACTGTCGTTAACGCACCGCAGTTTGGCTCGGCAATTTGGTCAAAGTGTGGTCCAAACGTCGGCAAATTTGGAGGTCGAAAAATGTTCCGACGAACTTCAAATTTTGCATGCCCTAAACTCTCTATATTGCGCACTTGTCATAAAAAATTGTCAGACTTTCGCCGGGAAATGGCAGAGAAATTTCTAAGTTTAGAAAAAACTGGGTTGAGGCTTCCTGACTGCTCTCACGCAAACCGTGGCTGTCTGTACACACCTCTTTGGGGTACTCCTGAGTTGTGCGCATGCTCAGTCATTCGGACTGTCGTTAACGCACCGCAGTTTGGCTCGGCAATTTGGTCAAAGTGTGGTCCAAACGTCGGCAAATTTGGAGGTCGAAAAATGTTCCGACGAACTTCAAATTTTGCATGCCCTAAACTCTCTATATTGCGCACTTGTCATAAAAAATTGACAGACTTTCGCCGGGAAAAGGCAGAGAAATTTCAAAGTTTAGAAAAAACTGGGTTGAGGCTTCCTGACTGCTCTCACGCAAACCGTGGCTGTCTGTACACACCTCTTTGGGGTACTCCTGAGTTGTGCGCATGCTCAGTCATTCGGACTGTCGTTAACGCACCGCAGTTCGGCACGGCAATTTGGTCAAAGTGTGGTCCAAACGTCGGCAAATTTGGAGGTCAAAAAATGTTCCGACGAACTTCAAATTTTGCATGCCCTAAACTCTCTATATTGCGCACTTGTCATAAAAAATTGACAGACTTTCGCCGGGAAATGGCAGAGAAATTTCAAAGTTTAGAAAAAACTGGGTTGAGGCTTCCTGACTGCTCTCACGTAAACCGTGGCTGTCTGTACACACCTCTTTGGGGTACTCCTGAGTTGTGCGCATGCTCAGTCATTCGGACTGTCGTTAACGCACCGCAGTTTGGCTCGGCAATTTGGTCAAAGTGTGGTCCAAACGTCGGCAAATTTGGAGGTCGAAAAATGTTCCGACGAACTTCAAATTTTGCATGCCCTAAACTCTCTATATTGCGCACTTGTCATAAAAAATTGACAGACTTTCGCCGGGAAATGGCAGAGAAATTTCAAAGTTTAGAAAAAACTGGGTTGAGGCTTCCTGACTGCTCTCACGCAAACCGTGGCTGTCTGTACACACCTCTTTGGGGTACTCCTGAGTTGTGCGCATGCTCAGTCATTCGGACTGTCGTTAACGCACCGCAGTTTGGCACGGCAATTTGGTCAAAGTGTGGTCCAAACGTCGGCAAATTTGGAGGTCAAAAAATGTTCCGACGAACTTCAAATTTTGCATGCCCTAAACTCTCTATATTGCGCACTTGTCATAAAAAATTGACAGACTTTCGCCGGGAAATGGCAGAGAAATTTCAAAGTTTAGAAAAAACTGGGTTGAGGCTTCCTGACTGCTCTCACGTAAACCGTGGCTGTCTGTACACACCTCTTTGGGGTACTCCTGAGTTGTGCGCATGCTCAGTCATTCGGACTGTCGTTAACGCACCGCAGTTTGGCTCGGCAATTTGGTCAAAGCGTGGTCCAAACGTCGGCAAATTTGGAGGTCGAAAAATGTTCCGACGAACTTCAAATTTTGCATGCCCTAAACTCTCTATATTGCGCACTTGTCATAAAAAATTGACAGACTTTCGCCGGGAAATGGCAGAGAAATTTCAAAGTTGAGAAAAAACTGGGTTGAGGCTTCCTGACTGCTCTCACGCAAACCGTGGCTGTCTGTACACACCTCTTTGGGGTACTCCTGAGTTGTGCGCATGCTCAGTCATTCGGACTGTCGTTAACGCACCGCAGTTTGGCACGGCAATTTGGTCAAAGTGTGGTCCAAACGTCGGCAAATTTGGAGGTCGAAAAATGTTCCGACGAACTTCAAATTTTGCATGCCCTAAACTCTCTATATTGCGCACTTGTCATAAAAATTTGACAGACTTTCGCCGGGAAATGGCAGAGAAATTTCAAAGTTTAGAAAAAACTGGGTTGAGGCTTCCTGACTGCTCTCACGCAAACCGTGGCTGTCTGTACACACCTCTTTGGGGTACTCCTGAGTTGTGCGCATGCTCAGTCATTCGGACTGTCGTTAACGCACCGCAGTTTGGCTCGGCAATTTGGTCAAAGTGTGGTCCAAACGTCGGCAAATTTGGAGGTCGAAAAATGTTCCGACGAACTTCAAATTTTGCATGCCCTAAACTCTCTATATTGCGCACTTGTCATAAAAAATTGTCAGACTTTCGCCGGGAAATGGCAGAGAAATTTCTAAGTTTAGAAAAAACTGGGTTGAGGCTTCCTGACTGCTCTCACGCAAACCGTGGCTGTCTGTACACACCTCTTTGGGGTACTCCTGAGTTGTGCGCATGCTCAGTCATTCGGACTGTCGTTAACGCACCGCAGTTTGGCTCGGCAATTTGGTCAAAGTGTGGTCCAAACGTCGGCAAATTTGGAGGTCGAAAAATGTTCCGACGAACTACAAATTTTGCATGCCCTAAACTCTCTATATTGCGCACTTGTCATAAAAAATTGTCAGACTTTCGCCGGGAAATGGCAGAGAAATTTCTAAGTTTAGAAAAAACTGGGTTGAGGCTTCCTGACTGCTCTCACGCAAACCGTGGCTGTCTGTACACACCTCTTTGGGGTACTCCTGAGTTGTGCGCATGCTCAGTCATTCGGACTGTCGTTAACGCACCGCAGTTTGGCTCGGCAATTTGGTCAAAGTGTGGTCCAAACGTCGGCAAATTTGGAGGTCGAAAAATGTTCCGACGAACTTCAAATTTTGCATGCCCTAAACTCTCTATATTGCGCACTTGTCATAAAAAATTGTCAGACTTTCGCCGGGAAATGGCAGAGAAATTTCTAAGTTTAGAAAAAACTGGGTTGAGGCTTCCTGACTGCTCTCACGCAAACCGTGGCTGTCTGTACACACCTCTTTGGGGTACTCCTGAGTTGTGCGCATGCTCAGTCATTCGGACTGTCGTTAACGCACCGCAGTTTGGCACGGCAATTTGGTCAAAGTGTGGTCCAAACGTCGGCAAATTTGGAGGTCAAAAAATGTTCCGACGAACTTCAAATTTTGCATGCCCTAAACTCTCTATATTGCGCACTTGTCATAAAAAATTGACAGACTTTCGCCGGGAAATGGCAGAGAAATTTCAAAGTTTAGAAAAAACTGGGTTGAGGCTTCCTGACTGCTCTCACGCAAACCGTGGCTGTCTGTACACACCTCTTTGGGGTACTCCTGAGTTGTGCGCATGCTCAGTCATTCGGACTGTCGTTAACGCACCGCAGTTTGGCTCGGCAATTTGGTCAAAGTGTGGTCCAAACGTCGGCAAATTTGGAGGTCGAAAAATGTTCCGACGAACTTCAAATTTTGCATGCCCTAAACTCTCTATATTGCGCACTTGTCATAAAAAATTGACAGACTTTCGCCGGGAAATGGCAGAGAAATTTCAAAGTTTAGAAAAAAACTGGGTTGAGGCTTCCTGACTGCTCTCACGCAAACCGTGGCTGTCTGTACACACCTCTTTGGGGTACTCCTGAGTTGTGCGCATGCTCAGTCATTCGGACTGTCGTTAACGCACCGCAGTTTGGCTCGGCAATTTGGTCAAAGCGTGGTCCAAACGTCGGCAAATTTGGAGGTCGAAAAATGTTCCGACGAACTTCAAATTTTGCATGCCCTAAACTCTCTATATTGCGCACTTGTCATAAAAAATTTGACAGACTTTCGCCGGGAAATGGCAGAGAAATTTCAAAGTTTAGAAAAAACTGGGTTGAGGCTTCCTGACTGCTCTCACGCAAACCGTGGCTGTCTGTACACACCTCTTTGGGGTACTCCTGAGTTGTGCGCATGCTCAGTCATTCGGACTGTCGTTAACGCACCGCAGTTTGGCTCGGCAATTTGGTCAAAGTGTGGTCCAAACGTCGGCAAATTTGGAGGTCGAAAAATGTTCCGACGAACTTCAAATTTTGCATGCCCTAAACTCTCTATATTGCGCACTTGTCATAAAAAATTGACAGACTTTCGCCAGGAAATGGCAGAGAAATTTCAAAGTTTAGAAAAAAATGGGTTGAGGCTTCCTGACTGCTCTCACGCAAACCGTGGCTGTCTGTACACACCTCTTTGGGGTACTCCTGAGTTGTGCGCATGCTCAGTCATTCGGACTGTCGTTAACGCACCGCAGTTTGGCTCGGCAATTTGGTCAAAGTGTGGTCCAAACGTCGGCAAATTTGGAGGTCGAAAAATGTTCCGACGAACTTCAAATTTTGCATGCCCTAAACTCTCTATATTGCGCACTTGTCATAAAAAATTGACAGACTTTCGCCGGGAAATGGCAGAGAAATTTCAAAGTTTAGAAAAAAACTGGGTTGAGGCTTCCTGACTGCTCTCACGCAAACCGTGGCTGTCTGTACACACCTCTTTGGGGTACTCCTGAGTTGTGCGCATGCTCAGTCATTCGGACTGTCGTTAACGCACCGCAGTTTGGCTCGGCAATTTGGTCAAAGTGTGGTCCAAACGTCGGCAAATTTGGAGGTCGAAAAATGTTCCGACGAACTTCAAATTTTGCATACCCTAAACTCTCTATATTGCGCACTTGTCATAAAAAATTGACAGACTTTCGCCGGGAAATGGCAGGAAAATTTCAAAGTTTAGAAAAAACTGGGTTGAGGCTTCCTGACTGCTCTCACGCAAACCGTGGCTGTCTGTACACACCTATTTGGGGTACTCCTGAGTTGTGCGCATGCTCAGTCATTCGGACTGTCGTTAACGCACTGCAGTTTGGCTCGGCAATTTGGTCAAAGTGTGGTCCAAACGTCGGCAAATTTGGAGGTCGAAAAATGTTCCGACGAACTTCAAATTTTGCATGCCCTAAACTCTCTATATTGCGCACTTGTCATAAAAAATTGACAGACTTTCGCCGGGAAATAGCAGAGAAATTTCAAAGTTTAGAAAAAACTGGGTTGAGGCTTCCTGACTGCTCTCACGCAAACCGTGGCTGTCTGTACACACCTCTTTGGGGTACTCCTGAGTTGTGCGCATGCTCAGTCATTCGGACTGTCGTTAACGCACCGCAGTTTGGCTCGGCAATTTGGTCAAAGTGTGGTCCAAACGTCGGCAAATTTGGAGGTCGAAAAATGTTCCGACGAACTTCAAATTTTGCATGCCCTAAACTCTCTATATTGCGCACTTGTCATAAAAAATTGACAGACTTTCGCCGGGAAATGGCAGAGAAATTTCAAAGTTTAGAAAAAAACTGGGTTGAGGCTTCCTGACTGCTCTCACGCAAACCGTGGCTGTCTGTACACACCTCTTTGGGGTACTCCTGAGTTGTGCGCATGCTCAGTCATTCGGACTGTCGTTAACGCACCGCAGTTTGGCTCGGCAATTTGGTCAAAGTGTGGTCGAAACGTCGGCAAATTTGGAGGTCGAAAAATGTTCCGACGAACTTCAAATTTTGCATGCCCTAAACTCTCTATATTGCGCACTTGTCATACAAAATTGACAGACTTTCGCCGGGAAATGGCAGAGAAATTTCAAAGTTTAGAAAAAACTGGGTTGAGGCTTCCTGACTGCTCTCACGCAAACCGTGGCTGTCTGTACACACCTCTTTGGGGTACTCCTGAGTTGTGCGCATGCTCAGTCATTCGGACTGTCGTTAACGCACCGCAGTTTGGCTCGGCAATTTGGTCAAAGTGTGGTCCAAACGTCGGCAAATTTGGAGGTCGAAAAATGTTCCGACGAACTTCAAATTTTGCATGCCCTAAACTCTCTATATTAGGCACTTGTCATAAAAAATTGACAGACTTTCGCCGGGAAATGGCAGAGAAATTTCAAAGTTTAGAAAAAACTGGTTGAGGCTTCCTGACTGCTCTCACGCAAACCGTGGCTGTCTGTACACACCTCTTTGGGGTACTCCTGAGTTGTGCGCATGCTCAGTCATTCGGACTGTCGTTAACGCACCGCAGTTTGGCTCGGCAATTTGGTCAAAGTGTGGTCCAAACGTCGGCAAATTTGGAGGTCGAAAAATGTTCCGACGAACTTCAAATTTTGCATGCCCTAAACTCTCTATATTGCGCACTTGTCATAACAAATTGACAGACTTTCGCCGGGAAATGGCAGAGAAATTTCAAAGTTTAGAAAAAACTGGGTTGAGGCTTCCTGACTGCTCTCACGCAAACCGTGGCTGTCTGTACACACCTCTTTGGGGTACTCCTGAGTTGTGCGCATGCTCAGTCATTCGGACTGTCGTTAACGCACCGCAGTTTGGCTCGGCAATTTGGTCAAAGTGTGGTCCAAACGTCGGCAAATTTGGAGGTCGAAAAATGTTCCGACGAACTTCAAATTTTGCATGCCCTAAACTCTCTATATTGCGCACTTGTCATAAAAAATTGACAGACTTTCGCCGGGAAAAGGCAGAGAAATTTCAAAGTTTAGAAAAAACTGGGTTGAGGCTTCCTGACTGCTCTCACGCAAACCGTGGCTGTCTGTACACACCTCTTTGGGGTACTCCTGAGTTGTGCGCATGCTCAGTCATTCGGACTGTCGTTAACGCACCGCAGTTTGGCTCGGCAATTTGGTCAAAGTGTTGTCCAAACGTCGGCAAATTTGGAGGTCGAAAAATGTTCCGACGAACTTCAAATTTTGCATGCCCTAAACTCTCTATATTGCGCACTTGTCATAAAAAATTGACAGACTTTCGCCGGGAAATGGAAGAGAAATTTCAAAGTTTAGAAAAAAATGGGTTGAGGCTTCCTGACTGCTCTCACGCAAACCGTGGCTGTCTGTACACACCTCTTTGGGGTACTCCTGAGTTGTGCGCATGCTCAGTCATTCGGACTGTCGTTAACGCACCGCAGTTTGGCTCGGCAATTTGGTCAAAGTGTGGTCCAAACGTCGGCAAATTTGGAGGTCGAAAAATGTTCCGACGAACTTCAAATTTTGCATGCCCTAAACTCTCTATATTGCGCACTTGTCATAAAAAATTGACAGACTTTCGCCGGGAAATGGCAGAGAAATTTCAAAGTTTAGAAAAAAACTGGGTTGAGGCTTCCTGACTGCTCTCACGCAAACCGTGGCTGTCTGTACATACCTCTTTGGGGTACTCCTGAGTTGTGCGCATGCTCAGTCATTCGGACTGTCGTTAACGCACCGCAGTTTGGCTCGGCAATTTGGTCAAAGTGTGGTCCAAACGTCGGCAAATTTGGAGGTCGAAAAATGTTCCGACGAACTTCAAATTTTGCATGCCCTAAACTCTCTATATTGCGCACTTGTCATAAAAAATTGACAGACTTTCGCCGGGAAATGGCAGAGAAATTTCAAAGTTTAGAAAAAACTGGGTTGAGGCTTCCTGACTGCTCTCACGCAAACCGTGGCTGTCTGTACACACCTCTTTGGGGTACTCCTGAGTTGTGCGCATGCTCAGTCATTCGGACTGTCGTTAACGCACCGCAGTTTGGCTCGGCAATTTGGTCAAAGTGTGGTCCAAACGTCGGCAAATTTGGAGGTCGAAAAATGTTCCGACGAACTTCAAATTTTGCATGCCCTAAACTCTCTATATTGCGCACTTGTCATAAAAAATTGACAGACTTTCGCCGGGAAATGGCAGAGAAATTTCAAAGTTTAGAAAAAACTGGGTTGAGGCTTCCTGACTGCTCTCACGCAAACCGTGGCTGTCTGTACACACCTCTTTGGGGTACTCCTGAGTTGTGCGCATGCTCAGTCATTCGGACTGTCGTTAACGCACCGCAGTTTGGCTCGGCAATTTGGTCAAAGTGTGGTCCAAACGTCGGCAAATTTGGAGGTCGAAAAATGTTCCGACGAACTTCAAATTTTGCATGCCCTAAACTCTCTATATTGCGCACTTGTCATAAAAAATTGACAGACTTTCGCCGGGAAAAGGCAGAGAAATTTCAAAGTTTAGAAAAAACTGGGTTGAGGCTTCCTGACTGCTCTCACGCAAACCGTGGCTGTCTGTACACACCTCTTTGGGGTACTCCTGAGTTGTGCGCATGCTCAGTCATTCGGACTGTCGTTAACGCACCGCAGTTTGGCTCGGCAATTTGGTCAAAGTGTGGTCCAAACGTCGGCAAATTTGGAGGTCGAAAAATGTTCCGACGAACTTCAAATTTTGCATGCCCTAAACTCTTTATATTGCGCACTTGTCATAACAAATTGACAGACTTTCGCCGGGAAATGGCAGAGAAATTTCAAAGTTTAGATAAAACTGGGTTGAGGCTTCCTGACTGCTCTCACGCAAACCGTGGCTGTCTGTAAACACCTCTTTGGGGTACTCCTGAGTTGTGCGCATGCTCAGTCATTCGGACTGTCGTTAACGCACCGCAGTTTGGCTCGGCAATTTGGTCAAAGTGTGGTCCAAACGTCGGCAAATTTGGAGGTCGAAAAATGTTCCGACGAACTTCAAATTTTGCATGCCCTAAACTCTCTATATTGCGCACTTGTCATAAAAAATTGACAGACTTTCGCCGGGAAATGGCAGAGAAATTTCAAAGTTTAGAAAAAACTGGGTTGAGGCTTCCTGACTGCTCTCACGCAAACCGTGGCTGTCTGTACACACCTCTTTGGGGTACTCCTGAGTTGTGCGCATGCTCAGTCATTCGGACTGTCGTTAACGCACCGCAGTTTGGCTCGGCAATTTGGTCAAAGTGTGGTCCAAACGTCGGCAAATTTGGAGGTCGAAAAATGTTCCGACGAACTTCAAATTTTGCGTGCCCTAAACTCTCTATATTGCGCACTTGTCATAAAAAATTGACAGACTTTCGCCGGGAAATGGCAGAGAAATTTCAAAGTTTAGAAAAAACTGGGTTGAGGCTTCCTGACTGCTCTCACGCAAACCGTGGTTGTCTGTACACACCTCTTTCGGGTACTCCTGAGTTGTGCGCATGCTCAGTCATTCGGACTGTCGTTAACGCACCGCAGTTTGGCTCGTCAATTTGGTCAAAGTGTGGTCCAAACGTCGGCAAATTTGGAGGTCGAAAAATGTTCCGACGAACTTCAAATTTTGCATGCCCTAAACTCTCTATATTGCGCACTTGTCATACAAAATTGACAGACTTTCGCCAGGAAATGGCAGAGAAATTTCAAAGTTTAGAAAAAACTGGGTTGAGGCTTCCTGACTGCTCTCACGCAAACCGTGGCTGTCTGTACACACCTCTTTGGGGTACTCCTGAGTTGTGCGCATGCTCAGTCATTCGGACTGTCGTTAACGCACCGCAGTTTGGCTCGGCAATTTGGTCAAAGTGTGGTCCAAACGTCGGCAAATTTGGAGGTCGAAAAATGTTCCGACGAACTTCAAATTTTGCATGCCCTAAACTCTCTATATTGCGCACTTGTCATAAAAAATTGACAGACTTTCGCCGGGAAATGGCAGAGAAATTTCAAAGTTTAGAAAAAACTGGGTTGAGGCTTCCTGACTGCTCTCACGCAAACCGTGGCTGTCTGTACACACCTCTTTGGGGTACTCCTGAGTTGTGCGCATGCTCAGTCATTCGGACTGTCGTTAACGCACCGCAGTTTGGCTCGGCAATTTGGTCAAAGTGTGGTCCAAACGTCGGCAAATTTGGAGGTCGAAAAATGTTCCGACGAACTTCAAATTTTGCATGCCCTAAACTCTCTATATTGCGCACTTGTCATAAAAAATTGACAGACTTTCGCCGGGAAAAGGCAGAGAAATTTCAAAGTTTAGAAAAAACTGGGTTGAGGCTTCCTGACTGCTCTCACGCAAACCGTGGCTGTCTGTACACACCTCTTTGGGGTACTCCTGAGTTGTGCGCATGCTCAGTCATTCGGACTGTCGTTAACGCACCGCAGTTTGGCTCGGCAATTTGGTCAAAGTGTGGTCCAAACGTCGGCAAATTTGGAGGTCGAAAAATGTTCCGACGAACTTCAAATTTTGCATGCCCTAAACTCTTTATATTGCGCACTTGTCATAACAAATTGACAGACTTTCGCCGGGAAATGGCAGAGAAATTTCAAAGTTTAGATAAAACTGGGTTGAGGCTTCCTGACTGCTCTCACGCAAACCGTGGCTGTCTGTACACACCTCTTTGGGGTACTCCTGAGTTGTGCGCATGCTCAGTCATTCGGACTGTCGTTAACGCACCGCAGTTTGGCTCGGCAATTTGGTCAAAGTGTGGTCCAAACGTCGGCAAATTTGGAGGTCGAAAAATGTTCCGACGAACTTCAAATTTTGCATGCCCTAAACTCTCTATATTGCGCACTTGTCATAAAAAATTGACAGACTTTCGCCGGGAAATGGCAGAGAAATTTCAAAGTTTAGAAAAAACTGGGTTGAGGCTTCCTGACTGCTCTCACGCAAACCGTGGCTGTCTGTACACACCTCTTTGGGGTACTCCTGAGTTGTGCGCATGCTCAGTCATTCGGACTGTCGTTAACGCACCGCAGTTTGGCTCGGCAATTTGGTCAAAGTGTGGTCCAAACGTCGGCAAATTTGGAGGTCGAAAAATGTTCCGACGAACTTCAAATTTTGCGTGCCCTAAACTCTCTATATTGCGCACTTGTCATAAAAAATTGACAGACTTTCGCCGGGAAATGGCAGAGAAATTTCAAAGTTTAGAAAAAACTGGGTTGAGGCTTCCTGACTGCTCTCACGCAAACCGTGGTTGTCTGTACACACCTCTTTCGGGTACTCCTGAGTTGTGCGCATGCTCAGTCATTCGGACTGTCGTTAACGCACCGCAGTTTGGCTCGTCAATTTGGTCAAAGTGTGGTCCAAACGTCGGCAAATTTGGAGGTCGAAAAATGTTCCGACGAACTTCAAATTTTGCATGCCCTAAACTCTCTATATTGCGCACTTGTCATACAAAATTGACAGACTTTCGCCGGGAAATGGCAGAGAAATTTCAAAGTTTAGAAAAAACTGGGTTGAGGCTTCCTGACTGCTCTCACGCAAACCGTGGCTGTCTGTACACACCTCTTTGGGGTACTCCTGAGTTGTGCGCATGCTCAGTCATTCGGACTGTCGTTAACGCACCGCAGTTTGGCTCGGCAATTTGGTCAAAGTGTGGTCCAAACGTCGGCAAATTTGGAGGTCGAAAAATGTTCCGACGAACTTCAAATTTTGCATGCGCTAAACTCTCTATATTGCGCACTTGTCATAAAAAATTGACAGACTTTCGCCGGGAAATGGCAGAGAAATTTCAAAGTTTAGAAAAAACTGGGTTGAGGCTTCCTGACTGCTCTCACGCAAACCGTGGCTGTCTGTACACACCTCTTTAGGGTACTCCTGAGTTGTGCGCATGCTCAGTCATTCGGACTGTCGTTAACGCACCGCAGTTTGGCTCGGCAATTTGGTCAAAGTGTGGTCCAAACGTCGGCAAATTTGGAGGTCGAAAAATGTTCCGACGAACTTCAAATTTTGCATGCCCTAAACTCTCTATATTGCGCACTTGTCATAACAAATTGACAGACTTTCGCCGGGAAATGGCAGAGAAATTTCAAAGTTTAGAAAAAACTGGGTTGAGGCTTCCTGACTGCTCTCACGCAAACCGTGGCTGTCTGTACACACCTCTTTGGGGTACTCCTGAGTTGTGCGCATGCTCAGTCATTCGGACTGTCGTTAACGCACCGCAGTTTGGCTCGGCAATTTGGTCAAAGTGTGGTCCAAACGTCGGCAAATTTGGAGGTCGAAAAATGTTCCGACGAACTTCAAATTTTGCATGCTCTAAACTCTCTATATTGCGCACTTGTCATAAAAAATTGACAGACTTTCGCCGGGAAATGGCAGAGAAATTTCAAAGTTTAGAAAAAACTGGGTTGAGGCTTCCTGACTGCTCTCACGCAAACCGTGGCTGTCTGTACACACCTCTTTGGGGTACTCCTGAGTTGTGCGCATGCTCAGTCATTCGGACTGTCGTTAACGCACCGCAGTTTGGCTCGGCAATTTGGTCAAAGTGTGGTCCAAACGTGGGCAAATTTGGAGGTCGAAAAATGTTCCGACGAACTTCAAATTTTGCATGCCCTAAACTCTCTATATTGCGCACTTGTCATAAAAAATTGACAGACTTTCGCCGGGAAATGGCAGAGAAATTTCAAAGTTTAGAAAAAACTGGGTTGAGGCTTCCTGACTGCTCTCACGCAAACCGTGGCTGTCTGTACACACCTCTTTGGGGTACTCCTGAGTTGTGCGCATGCTCAGTCATTCGGACTGTCGTTAACGCACCGCAGTTTGGCTCGGCAATTTGGTCAAAGTGTGGTCCAAACGTCGGCAAATTTGGAGGTCGAAAAATGTTCCGACGAACTTCAAATTTTGCATGCCCTAAACTCTCTATATTGCGCACTTGTCATAAAAAATTGACAGACTTTCGCCGGGAAATGCCAGAGAAATTTCAAAGTTTAGAAAAAAACTGGGTTGAGGCTTCCTGACTGCTCTCACGCAAACCGTGGCTGTCTGTACACACCTCTTTGGGGTACTCCTGAGTTGTGCGCATGCTCAGTCATTCGGACTGTCGTTAACGCACCGCAGTTTGGCTCGGCAATTTGGTCAAAGTGTGGTCCAAACGTCGGCAAATTTGGAGGTCGAAAAATGTTCCGACGAACTTCAAATTTTGCATGCCCTAAACTCTCTATATTGCGCACTTGTCATAAAAAATTGACAGACTTTCGCCGGGAAATGGCAGAGAAATTTCAAAGTTTAGAAAAAACTGGGTTGAGGCTTCCTGACTGCTCTCACGCAAACCGTGGCTGTCTGTACACACCTCTTTGGGGTACTCCTGAGTTGTGCGCATGCTCAGTCATTCGGACTGTCGTTAACGCACCGCAGTTTGGCTCGGCAATTTGGTCAAAGTGTGGTCCAAACGTCGGCAAATTTGGAGGTCGAAAAATGTTCCGACGAACTTCAAATTTTGCATGCCCTAAACTCTCTATATTGCGCACTTGTCATAAAAAATTGACAGACTTTCGCCGGGAAATGGCAGAGAAATTTCAAAGTTTAGAAAAAACTGGGTTGAGGCTTCCTGACTGCTCTCACGCAAACCGTGGCTGTCTGTACACACCTCTTTGGGGTACTCCTGAGTTGTGCGCATGCTCAGTCATTCGGACTGTCGTTAACGCACCGCAGTTTGGCTCGGCAATTTGGTCAAAGTGTGGTCCAAACGTCGGCAAATTTGGAGGTCGAAAAATGTTCCGACGAACTTCAAATTTTGCGTGCCCTAAACTCTCTATATTGCGCACTTGTCATAAAAAATTGACAGACTTTCGCCGGGAAATGGCAGAGAAATTTCAAAGTTTAGAAAAAACTGGGTTGAGGCTTCCTGACTGCTCTCACGCAAACCGTGGTTGTCTGTACACACCTCTTTGGGGTACTCCTGAGTTGTGCGCATGCTCAGTCATTCGGACTGTCGTTAACGCACCGCAGTTTGGCTCGTCAATTTGGTCAAAGTGTGGTCCAAACGTCGGCAAATTTGGAGGTCGAAAAATGTTCCGACGAACTTCAAATTTTGCATGCGCTAAACTCTCTATATTGCGCACTTGTCATAAAAAATTGACAGACTTTCGCCGGGAAATGGCAGAGAAATTTCAAAGTTTAGAAAAAACTGGGTTGAGGCTTCCTGACTGCTCTCACGCAAACCGTGGCTGTCTGTACACACCTCTTTAGGGTACTCCTGAGTTGTGCGCATGCTCAGTCATTCGGACTGTCGTTAACGCACCGCAGTTTGGCTCGGCAATTTGGTCAAAGTGTGGTCCAAACGTCGGCAAATTTGGAGGTCGAAAAATGTTCCGACGAACTTCAAATTTTGCATGCCCTAAACTCTCTATATTGCGCACTTGTCATAACAAATTGACAGACTTTCGCCGGGAAATGGCAGAGAAATTTCAAAGTTTAGAAAAAACTGGGTTGAGGCTTCCTGACTGCTCTCACGCAAACCGTGGCTGTCTGTACACACCTCTTTGGGGTACTCCTGAGTTGTGCGCATGCTCAGTCATTCGGACTGTCGTTAACGCACCGCAGTTTGGCTCGGCAATTTGGTCAAAGTGTGGTCCAAACGTCGGCAAATTTGGAGGTCGAAAAATGTTCCGACGAACTTCAAATTTTGCATGCTCTAAACTCTCTATATTGCGCACTTGTCATAAAAAATTGACAGACTTTCGCCGGGAAATGGCAGAGAAATTTCAAAGTTTAGAAAAAACTGGGTTGAGGCTTCCTGACTGCTCTCACGCAAACCGTGGCTGTCTGTACACACCTCTTTGGGGTACTCCTGAGTTGTGCGCATGCTCAGTCATTCGGACTGTCGTTAACGCACCGCAGTTTGGCTCGGCAATTTGGTCAAAGTGTGGTCCAAACGTGGGCAAATTTGGAGGTCGAAAAATGTTCCGACGAACTTCAAATTTTGCATGCCCTAAACTCTCTATATTGCGCACTTGTCATAAAAAATTGACAGACTTTCGCCGGGAAATGGCAGAGAAATTTCAAAGTTTAGAAAAAACTGGGTTGAGGCTTCCTGACTGCTCTCACGCAAACCGTGGCTGTCTGTACACACCTCTTTGGGGTACTCCTGAGTTGTGCGCATGCTCAGTCATTCGGACTGTCGTTAACGCACCGCAGTTTGGCTCGGCAATTTGGTCAAAGTGTGGTCCAAACGTCGGCAAATTTGGAGGTCGAAAAATGTTCCGACGAACTTCAAATTTTGCATGCCCTAAACTCTCTATATTGCGCACTTGTCATAAAAAATTGACAGACTTTCGCCGGGAAATGCCAGAGAAATTTCAAAGTTTAGAAAAAAACTGGGTTGAGGCTTCCTGACTGCTCTCACTCAAACCGTGGCTGTCTGTACACACCTCTTTGGGGTACTCCTGAGTTGTGCGCATGCTCAGTCATTCGGACTGTCGTTAACGCACCGCAGTTTGGCTCGGCAATTTGGTCAAAGTGTGGTCCAAACGTCGGCAAATTTGGAGGTCGAAAAATGTTCCGACGAACTTCAAATTTTGCATGCCCTAAACTCTCTATATTGCGCACTTGTCATAAAAAATTGACAGACTTTCGCCGGGAAATGGCAGAGAAATTTCAAAGTTTAGAAAAAACTGGGTTGAGGCTTCCTGACTGCTCTCACGCAAACCGTGGCTGTCTGTACACACCTCTTTGGGGTACTCCTGAGTTGTGCGCATGCTCAGTCATTCGGACTGTCGTTAACGCACCGCAGTTTGGCTCGGCAATTTGGTCAAAGTGTGGTCCAAACGTCGGCAAATTTGGAGGTCGAAAAATGTTCCGACGAACTTCAAATTTTGCATGCCCTAAACTCTCTATATTGCGCACTTGTCATACAAAATTGACAGACTTTCGCCGGGAAATGGCAGAGAAATTTCAAAGTTTAGAAAAAACTGGGTTGAGGCTTCCTGACTGCTCTCACGCAAACCGTGGCTGTCTGTACACACCTCTTTGGGGTACTCCTGAGTTGTGCGCATGCTCAGTCATTCGGACTGTCGTTAACGCACCGCAGTTTGGCTCGGCAATTTGGTCAAAGTGTGGTCCAAACGTCGGCAAATTTGGAGGTCGAAAAATGTTCCGACGAACTTCAAATTTTGCATGCCCTAAACTCTCTATATTGCGCACTTGTCATAAAAAATTGACAGACTTTCGCCGGGAAAAGGCAGAGAAATTTCAAAGTTTAGAAAAAACTGGGTTGAGGCTTCCTGACTGCTCTCACGCAAACCGTGGCTGTCTGTACACACCTCTTTGGGGTACTCCTGAGTTGTGCGCCTGCTCAGTCATTCGGACTGTCGTTAACGCACCGCAGTTTGGCTCGGCAATTTGGTCAAAGTGTGGTCCAAACGTCGGCAAATTTGGAGGTCGAAAAATGTTCCGACGAACTTCAAATTTTGCATGCCCTAAACTCTCTATATTGCGCACTTGTCATAAAAAATTGACAGACTTTCGCCGGGAAATGGCAGAGAAATTTCCAAGTTTAGAAAAAACTGGGTTGAGGCTTCCTGACTGCTCTCACGCAAACCGTGGCTGTCTGTACACACCTCTTTGGGGTACTCCTGAGTTGTGCGCATGCTCAGTCATTCGGACTGTCGTTAACGCACCGCAGTTTGGCTCGGCAATTTGGTCAAAGTGTGGTCCAAACGTCGGCAAATTTGGAGGTCGAAAAATGTTCCGACGAACTTCAAATTTTGCATGCCCTAAACTCTCTATATTGCGCACTTGTCATAAAAAATTGACAGACTTTCGCCGGGAAATGGCAGAGAAATTTCAAAGTTTAGAAAAAACTGGGTTGAGGCTTCCTGACTGCTCTCACGCAAACCGTGGCTGTCTGTACACACCTCTTTGGGGTACTCCTGAGTTGTGCGCATGCTCAGTCATTCGGACTGTCGTTAACGCACCGCAGTTTGGCTCGGCAATTTGGTCAAAGTGTGGTCCAAACGTCGGCAAATTTGGAGGTCGAAAAATGTTCCGACGAACTTCAAATTTTGCATGCCCTAAACTCTCTATATTGCGCACTTGTCATAAAAAATTGACAGACTTTCGCCGGGAAAAGGCAGAGAAATTTCAAAGTTTAGAAAAAACTGGGTTGAGGCTTCCTGACTGCTCTCACGCAAACCGTGGCTGTCTGTACACACCTCTTTGGGGTACTCCTGAGTTGTGCGCCTGCTCAGTCATTCGGACTGTCGTTAACGCACCGCAGTTTGGCTCGGCAATTTGGTCAAAGTGTGGTCCAAACGTCGGCAAATTTGGAGGTCGAAAAATGTTCCGACGAACTTCAAATTTTGCATGCCCTAAACTCTCTATATTGCGCACTTGTCATAAAAAATTGACAGACTTTCGCCGGGAAATGGCAGAGAAATTTCAAAGTTTAGAAAAAACTGGGTTGAGGCTTCCTGACTGCTCTCACGCAAACCGTGGCTGTCTGTACACACCTCTTTGGGGTACTCCTGAGTTGTGCGCATGCTCAGTCATTCGGACTGTCGTTAACGCACCGCAGTTTGGCTCGGCAATTTGGTCAAAGTGTGGTCCAAACGTCGGCAAATTTGGAGGTCGAAAAATGTTCCGACGAACTTCAAATTTTGCATGCCCTAAACTCTCTATATTGCGCACTTGTCATAAAAAATTGACAGACTTTCGCCGGGAAAAGGCAGAGAAATTTCAAAGTTTAGAAAAAACTGGGTTGAGGCTTCCTGACTGCTCTCACGCAAACCGTGGCTGTCTGTACACACCTCTTTGGGGTACTCCTGAGTTGTGCGCCTGCTCAGTCATTCGGACTGTCGTTAACGCACCGCAGTTTGGCTCGGCAATTTGGTCAAAGTGTGGTCCAAACGTCGGCAAATTTGGAGGTCGAAAAATGTTCCGACGAACTTCAAATTTTGCATGCCCTAAACTCTCTATATTGCGCACTTGTCATAAAAAATTGACAGACTTTCGCCGGGAAATGGCAGAGAAATTTCCAAGTTTAGAAAAAACTGGGTTGAGGCTTCCTGACTGCTCTCACGCAAACCGTGGCTGTCTGTACACACCTCTTTGGGGTACTCCTGAGTTGTGCGCATGCTCAGTCATTCGGACTGTCGTTAACGCACCGCAGTTTGCTCGGCAATTTGGTCAAAGTGTGGTCCAAACGTCGGCAAATTTGGAGGTCGAAAAATGTTCCGACGAACTTCAAATTTCTGCATGCCCTAAACTCTCTATATTGCGCACTTGTCATAAAAAATTGACAGACTTTCGCCGGGAAATGGCAGAGAAATTTCAAAGTTTAGCACAAAAAACTGGGTCTTGAGGCTTCCTGACTGCTCTCACGCAAACCGTGGCTGTCTGTACACACCTCTTTGGGGTAACTCCTGAGTTGTGCGCATGCTCAGTCATTCGGACTGTCGTTAACGCACCGCAGTTTGGCTCGGGCAATTTGGTCAAAGTGTGGTCCAAACGTACGGCAAATTTGGGAAGGTCGAAAAATGTTCCGACGAACTTCAAATTTTGCATGCCCTAAACTCTCTATATTGCGCACTTGTCATAAAAAATTGACAGACTTTCGCCGGGAAAAGGCAGAGAAATTTCAAAGTTTAGAAAAAACTGGGTTGAGGCTTCCTGACTGCTCTCACGCAAACCGTGGCTGTCTGTACACACCTCTTTGGGGTACTCCTGAGTTGTGCGCCTGGCTCAGTCATTTCGGACTGTCGTTAACGCACCGCAGTTTGGCTCGGCAATTTGGTCAAAGTGTGGTCCAAACGTCGCAAATTTGGAGGTCGAAAAATGTTCCGACGAACTTCAAATTTTGCATGCCCTAAACTCTCTTATATTGCGCACTTGTCATAACAAAATTGACAGACTTTCGCCGGGAAAATGGCAGAGAGAAATACTTTCAAAGTTTAGAAAAAAACTGGGTTGAGGCTTCCTGACTGCTCTCACGCAAACCGTGGCTGTCTGTACACACCTCTTTGGGGTACTCCTGAGTTGTGCGCATGCTCAGTCATTCGGACTGTCGTTAACGCACCGCAGTTTGGCTCGGCAATTTGGTCAAAGTGTTGTCCAAACGTCGGCAAATTTGGAGGTCGAAAAATGTTCCGACGAACTTCAAATTTTGCATGCCCCTAAACTCTCTATATTGCGCACTTGTCATAAAAAAATTGACAGACTTTCGCCGGGGAAATGGAAGAGAAATTTCAAAGTTTAGAAAAAACCCTGGGTTGAGGCTTCCTGACTGCTCTCACGCAAACCGTGGCTGTCTGTACACACCTCTTTGGGGGTACTCCTGAGTTGTGCGCATGCTCAGTCATTCGGACTGTCGTTAACGCACCGCAGTTTGGCTCGGCAATTTGGTCAAGTATGTGTGTCCAAACGTCGGCAAATTTGGAGGTCGAAAAATGTTCCGGACGAACTTCAAATTTTGCATGCCCTAAACTCTCTATATTGACCGCACTTGTCATAAAAAAATTGACAGACTTTCGCCGTGGAAATGGCAGAGAAATTTCAAAGTTTAGAAAAAACTGGGTTGAGGCTTCCTGACTGCTCTCACGGCAAACCGTGGCCTGTCTGTACATACCTCTTTGGGGTACTCCTGAGTTGTGCGCATGCTCAGTCATTCGGACTGTCGTTAACGCACCGCAGTTGCTCGGATTTGGTC
>JBBELK010000143.1:0-55133 GCA_037783545.1 Henricia sp. BOLD:AAB3569 | reverse complement strand
CCATGTACATACATGTATAACACGTGAAAAGGTTGTGTGAATTCTCTGTAAAGACTACAACAACAAAAAACATGCTGCTGCGCTGCACAGCCAGATTTACTCCTGATATTTTTTGTTTTCCCCTACAGTGATAAACGAGTGCAAGTCAGCACCATGCGGAAATGGTGCAATCTGCATTGATCTATCACGTGGCTACCGTTGTCAATGCCCGACTGGTTATACTGGTCAAGACTGCAATGTGAACATTAATGACTGTGAC
Organism: Henricia sp. BOLD:AAB3569; assembly: GCA_037783545.1. Classification (NCBI taxonomy): domain Eukaryota; kingdom Metazoa; phylum Echinodermata; class Asteroidea; order Spinulosida; family Echinasteridae; genus Henricia; species Henricia sp. BOLD:AAB3569. The sequence goes on along the minus strand of JBBELK010000143.1, from coordinate 54,874 downwards.
CATGATCTGTGTTTAAACAACGCGACGTGCGTCGATATGGTAGCTGGGTATCGCTGCAACTGCACAACAGGGTTTGAGGGAGACCATTGTCAGATAGATATTGACGAGTGCCAATCCAGTAAGTCTCTTTATCTTACTTTTTATAAGGTGATAGAAATGTAGTCTCGTGGCCAGAACTGCTAGGGATGCTCGCCCATCAGACCTGAGGAATCACGTTGAAAGCTCATCGCTGTTTGGTTGAGGCCCCCACCGAAATTCGGTGCGGGATCCCTGCAAAGTTTTTGGCTCATTATCATAAGCACCGCGGGTCAAGGTCAGAAGGGCTGCACACAAATCGGTACCGTAACACACCCCAAATGATCTTTACAAGAAACATGACATGTACATGTACCTTCTTCGCAAACATAACATTACCGGTTCCTATTTAGTACCTGCATGGCACTTCTTTATGACGTTGTCCCTCATCAAACACGAAGAATTCCCCCCCCCCCCCCCCCCCCCCTTTTGGTACCCGACTAGTACCAAGGGCGCGTTCTGTTATGGCAGCACGCTCATTTGATTGCATGACCAATAGCAGTACATGTACTATCAACAACGGCTCACAAATTAGTAATAATGTTTAACCTATCGGCGATGAGCTGTTACGGTGATTCCCCAGGCCTGATGGGTGAGAATCCCCAGTAGGTCTGGCCACGAGACTAAAGCCTAGCATACATCGACATTGCAACTGGAAGCAACTAGTGGCAACTGGTGTTTCCGGCAACTGGAAGCAACTCCCGGCAACTGGGAGCAACTGATCAGTTGCTAAAAAACGTCCATGTACGCGCACTTGCAACTACTGGCAACTGGAAAAATCCCAGTTGCCGCGAGTTGCTCATGTTCTACTTTCTGGCAACTAGTTGTACCCAGTTGCAGTCAGTTGCGTCGATGTACGCGTACTTGCAACTAGTTGCTGCCAGTTGCTCGCGTGCATCTGATCAACTGCAAGCACTCTGCGCTTTACCGAGTTGCTGTGTCGATGTGCGTGCTCTGGAAATGTAGATATAGCTGAATGCTCCCAGTTGCCGCTAGTTGCGGAACTAATCAGTTTCTGTTGATGTGCGCGCTATGCACACATCGACAGCAACTGATCAGTTGCAATGTCGATGTACGCTAGGCTTAATAGAAATGGTGAAAAATGTCCCTAGTTTGGATGGGGAATCTGGATGCAGTGAAAAACAACTTGACTCCACCGGGATTCGAACCACAGACCTGCTTATTAACATACAGACGCCCTACCTAGTGGTGTTCCCAAAGTATGGTCTTGCAGTTGAGAGCTTAACAAGCTCTACAGAGGGATAGACTCTTCAATGAGATAACGACACCTCCCAGAGATCACTTATATGACCCAAACCCCTTATCGGCTTGCACCATTGATTAAGTATGAATGAGTGATTATTTTAGGGATAGAAATGTGGACAAATGTCGATGAGTTTGGGGAATCTGAATACAGTAAAAAACAACTTGGCTCCACCGGGATTTGAACCACGGACCTTCAGGTGTCCCCATAAAAAGTCTAGTGATGTTAGGTCTGATAATTTTGTGAAATAGACTTGGGAATGGCCCCCTTAAGATCACCAGACCTAACACCACTGGTCTTGGTTTTTCTTGTGGGAAAATCTTAAGTTCTTGTTACTGCCCATGGACCTGGATGACCTGGAGAGACGAAGAAGAACCAAAGTCGCCCTTCTCGGACAAAACAGAGCAGTGATCAGGCATGCCTTTTGGTGTTACGCTAAACCGACAAATCTGTGTGCAGAAAAAGACGTTTACGAGAAGGACTGAATTCAAGCTAGCTAAACCTTCCGAAAAGCTGATAGCAAAGAAAGGACATGTCAAATTGACCTCTCATGCTCCTTGATCCATTTTTTGGCGCTAGTTAATTTCAGCTTTGTTTACAAAACTAACCCCTGTTCAGTCAGGCGTGAAATTCTCAACATAATGATAACGTTAATGAAAACATGAAACTTATTTTTACCGATATATGTGTGAGCCAATTTTCTAAATATGTGACAATTTCCATTTTATCTACAATTTTATGAGTGTATACTTTTTCTGATACACCCTGTAGTTAGAAAGACTTAAAAACTTGCAAAGGTCCAACAACAAATGTGTATACAGTATACCAAGGCAGATTCAAGTCAATTTTAAATGCCAATTTATAATTACGAAATTGACATCACATGATAATATTTAAAAGGCAAATATTTGCCACAATATTTGACACAAAAAGTATGACGTCAAATTTGCATTTGCATTTGCTGTTTTTCCTTTAGATCCTTGCCACAACAGAGCTGTATGTACTGACGGTCCCAACTCGTATACATGTCAGTGCGCTCCAGGGTTTGCGGGAGAATTCTGTGAGATCAATTACTATGACTGCGCTTCAGATCCATGCCAAAATGAGGGAACTTGCGTTGATCTTCCCATGGTACGTGTCTCTACCACTGACATATAAACAATGGAAGGGCTGTACATGAACAGCTCCCTCTAGACTAGTAGCATGTCTAATCTGTTTTCTTCTTTCCGAGACGAAGAAAAGAGATTAGACAGGCCACTTGTCCAGAGGCGCACTGTACGCTGCACATTACATACTAAGCTCGGGAATTCAGACTTGGGCAAGTCTAGGTAAGGTCCAAAAAAAATTGTCGCCTAAAAATGGCGTTTTTCACAAGGTTGCTGATGTCTAAAATAGAAAGTATGTTTTTTTTCGTTAAAATAAAGTGCTTTAAAAATTTGTTCGAATTTGCTGAGAACCAAGGACAACATAACTTTAACACATGTACTCTAATTGTTTTCTTGGCTTTCATGTTGGCACAATACAATATTTGGCATGGTTCCTAGTCATCATGGGGAGAAATAACCAAACAGAATGAGGGAGTAAACCACTGTGCCTCATAGCTCAGCTGGTAGAGCATCTGCCCGGTGTGTCAGAGGTCTTGGGGAAAACCTGGGGAGTATACCACTGTGTCACATAGCTCAGCTGGTAGAGCATCTGCCCGGTGTGTCAGAGGTCTTGGGGCAAAACCTGGGGAGTACACCACTGTGTCACATAGCTCAGCTGGTAGAGCATCTGCCCGGTGTGTCGGAGGTCTTGGGGAAAACCTGGTGGTATACCACTGTGCCTCATAGCTCAGCTGGTAGAGCATCTGCCCGGTGTGTCAGAGGTCTTTGGGTAAACCTGGGGGTATACCACTGTGCCTCGTAGCTCAGCTGGTAGAGCATCTGCCCGGTGTGTCAGAGGTCTTGGGAAAATCCTGGGAGTATACCACTGTGTCTCATAGCTCAGCTGGTAGAGCATCCCCCCGGTGTGTCGGAGGTCTTGGGGCAAAACCTGGGGAGTATACCACTGTGTCGCATATATAGCTCAGCTGGTCGAGCATCTGCCTGGTGTGTCAGAGGTATTGGGGAAACCTGAGGAGTATACCACTGTGTCTCATAGCTCAGCATCTGCCCGGTGTGTCAGAGGTCTTAGGGAAAACCTGGGGAGTATACCACTGTGCCTCGTAGCTCAGCTGGTAGAGCATCTGCCCAGTGTGTCAGAGGTCTTGGGGGGAAACCTGGGGAGTATACCACTGTGCCTCATAGCTCAGCTGGTAGAGCATCTTCCCGGTGTGACAGAGCTCTTGGGGAAACCTGAGGAGTATACCACTGTGTCTCATAGCTCAGCTGGTAGAGCATCTGCCCGGTGTGTCAGAGGTCTTGGGGAAATCCTGGGGGGTATAACACTGTGTCTCATAGCTCAGCTGGTAGAGCATCTGCCCGGTGTGTCAGAGGTCTTGGAGCAAAACTGGGGAGTATACCACTGTGTCGCATAGCTCAGCTGGTAGAGCATTTGCCCAGTGTGTCGGAGGTCTTGGGGAAAACCTGGTGGTATACCACTGTGCCTCATAGCTCAGCTGGTAGAGCATCTGCCCGGTGTGTCAGAGGTCTTTGGGTAAACCTGGGGGTATACCACTGTGCCTCGTAGCTCAGCTGGTAGAGCATCTGCCCGGTGTGTCAGAGGTCTTGGGGAAATCCTGGGAGTATACCACTGTGTCTCATAGCTCAGCTGGTAGAGCATCCCCCCGGTGTGTCGGAGGTCTTGGGGCAAAATCTGGGGAGTATACCACTGTGTCGCATATAGCTCAGCTGGTCGAGCATCTGCCTGGTGTGTCAGAGGTCTTGGGGAAACCTGAGGAGTATACCACTGTGTCTCATAGCTCAGCATCTGCCCGGTGTGTCAGAGGTCTTAGGGAAAACCTGGGGAGTATACCACTGTGCCTCGTAGCTCAGCTGGTAGAGCATCTGCCCGGTGTGTCAGAGGTCTTGGGGGGAAACCTGGGGAGTATACCACTGTGCCTCATAGCTCAGCTGGTAGAGCATCTTCCCGGTGTGACAGAGGTCTTGGGGAAACCTGAGGAGTATACCACTGTGTCTCATAGCTCAGCTGGTAGAGCATCTGCCCGGTGTGTCAGAGGTCTTGGGGAAATCCTGGGGGGTATACCACTGTGTCTCATAGCTCAGCTGGTAGAGCATCTGCCCGGTGTGTCAGAGGTCTTGGAGCAAAACTGGGGAGTATACCACTGTGTCGCATAGCTCAGCTGGTAGAGCATCTGCCCGGTGTGTCGGAGGTCTTGGGGAAAACCTGGTGGTATACCACTGTGCCTCATAGCTCAGCTTGTAGAGCATCTGCCCGGTGTGTCAGAGGTCTTGGGGGGAAAACCTGGGGAGTATACCACTGTGTCTCATAGCTCAGCTGGTAGAGCATCTGCCCGGTGTGTCAGAGGTCTTGGGGAAATCCTGGGGGTATACCACTGTGTCTCGTAGCTCAGCTTGTAGAGCATCTGCCCGGTGTGTCAGAGGTCTTGGGGAAAACCTGGGGAGTATACCACTGTGTCACATAGCTCAGCTGGTAGAGCATTTGCCTGGTGTGTCAGAGGTCTTGGGGAAAACCTGGGGGGTTTACATGTACCACTGTGCCTCGTAGCTCAGCTCGTAGAGCATGTGCCTGTTGTGTCAGAAGTCCGAGGTTCAAATCTCGATGATGACCACATGTTTTTTCTCTCGTACCAGGCCATGTTTATGTGGACAAGAAAGCAAAAGATGGAATATACGTTAATAATTGTTGGAGAAAACCCACTCATATATCGTCTTCTAACTTGTCTTTGTCATTTGTTCCGAAGAACTTCACGTGCTGTTGTCGTCCAGGGTACAGAGGGCGCCATTGTGAGACTCTAATCGACCATTGCCAGTCTGCTCCTTGTTTGAATAACGGAACCTGTATTGCTGGATTCAATTCTGCTACTTGCCTTTGTTCACTTGGTTACAAGGGAGACAGGTGAGGGGCCAAACCTTTGACATTTGCAAATTCCCTTTGAATAATAGTCCTGAATAATAATAATATACAAATATTATAATCTTAACCATGACCCAAATAAAAAGCAGTAAATATTTGTTTTATATACCGAATCATGTGTAGATTTTTGTCATTACACCTGAAAATTAAATGTTGGCCTAGTCCATTGAGTTTTGATTTTGTAAGCTTCGGCGGAAAGGTTGGTATTTACAGCAAAATATTGGTAGCATATTTCACCTTCTGTAGCTTAATTATTTCACCTGACACTGTTGGGCACTGTTATTTCCTTAAGGAATTCTTCATCTACGAGATCAGAACGACGAACTGAGTGAAATTTTTACATGAAGCCCGTAGCTGCACAGTTACGGCTATGCTACACACGCGATGCATGCGTTCTGAACCTGCTAAACTGACTATGCCCGGGGTGCGCATTTTTTTAACACCATGCAAGGGGTTATCCTTCGTTACAGAGCAAGGAAAAAGACTAACATTTTCTGACTTTTCCAGGATGAAATTCTGAATATAATGTTCTTAGTACATAAAGCACTATATAAAGAAAGGAGTACTGTTGAAAACCATGAAAGTGAAGGGAGATTTCCACCCAGCTTTAAGTTAAAATGAGCATGTTCAGACTTTTCCAGAAAATATATTTAGACTTAACCTAACAATCATACAAAATACCTCCCCAAAATACTAACCATGGGAAGAAAACAGGAATTTAATTGCAATCTCAAATTTGGATGTGCAAGCAAAACGTACAGTTGGTGTGATCACTGCACTGCTGTATGGAATGGATAAATTAGTTTTATGCAAAACATCGGTGGTTTTTTGACGATATCGTTGAAAATGTACGGATTGAGTGTGAAATTTTAGAATGGTAAATGACAACCGATACAGTATAAAAATGTCAATACCCATGAGAAAAATGGGAGTCTCAAAAAAGTAATCCAGACTCGTTCCTTTAAGGAAATCTTGCGTTGGTAAAACCAGCGAGTCTGGTGGCTGATATATAGGAGATCTCCTGTTTGAAATCCTGTTGGAATCCTCCTATTTGGGAGTACAATATATAATATTTCCTTTTCCCCAGATGCGAAATAGATGTAGACGAGTGTGCTTTGGAGCAAGTGGTTTGCCACAATGGCGGGACGTGTCAAGACAACATAAATGGCTTTGAGTGTGTGTGTACTCCGGGATACTCGGGGCCAAACTGTGAAACCGGTAGGCTAATTGTTTCAACATCTGTGACTATTTTTTCTTCTTGCAAATGGGTCATTCCATAAATATGGGGGCCAAAGTGTGACATTTTGATGCATTTGTAAAAATAGCTTGTTCAAGTTACCAAAATATTTTGAAGAAATTTCCACGCAATTTCTGAATAGTGTAGGATATTTGAAACAATTTCCAAACATTGGTGTCATAGTTTTGATAATATTTGAGAAAATTGTTTAACGACGTAAGTGGGGACACCAAGGCATTTTTTATTTCTTACGATCACATTTCAAGTCTTTTTGACCAGGTTCTTTCTAGAAAAGGTAGCTTCTGGTTTTACCCACCTGTAGAACCTGTACCTTATAAATTCAAATTATATTATGAGTGAAATTTCAATAATTCTTCAATATAAATTTCAAAATGTCACACTTGCATTTAGAAGATCGCACCAGTTTACTGAATCGTTCTCGTCATGTTTTAGGTAATATTAACAGGATTAGGTGTTCGATATATTGTTCATATGCTGAGGGTAACACGTTCTCTGAAGCCCGGTATGTACCGTATACAAATCAACTCCGGAAGTGTCACGACGCAAAGGGGGACACTGGGTCCCGTATTTATGGAATGACCCAAATCAATTGCAAGAAAACACAAAAAGTTCAATTTGCCCAGTTGTGCTTAGAAAAGGTTCATGAGGCTACATTCTGCTTGACATTCCTTGAATATCATGTCAGGGCATACTTTTCTTGGTTTTCATGTAAACAGAATACAATATTTGGCATGGGGCCTAATCACCGGGGGGGGAGAAATAACCAATCATGGGATGATGGAGTATACCACTGTGCCTCAAAGCTCACCTGGTAGAGCATCTGCTTAGTGTGTCAGAGGTCTCGGGAAAAACCTGAGGGAGTATACCACTGTGCCTCATATAAGGTGCAGCTGGTACAGCATCTGCTTAGTGTCTCAGAGGTCTCGGGGTGCCTCATAGCTCAGCTGGCAGACCATCTGCCCTGTGTATCAGAGGTCTTGAGATAAACCTGAGGAAGTATACCACTGTGCCTGATCATATAAAGCAAATCTGGTAGAGCATCTGCTTAGTGTCTCAGAGGTCTCGGGGTGCCTCATAGCTCAGCTGGCAGACCATCTGCCCTGTGTATCAGAGGTCTTGGGAAAAACCCAAGAGAGTATACCACTGTGCCTGATCATATAAAGCAAATCTGGTAGAGCATCTACCTGGTGTATCAGATGTCTTGGACAAAACCCAAGCGAGGAAACTACTGTGTCTCATAGCTCAGCTAGAAGAGGAGATGCCTGGTGTGTCAGAGGTCCCACATTCTTATGGGTAGGAAAGCGTAAAGTTGGACATGAAAGTTTTCTAAATTTATACAGTGTTGGCGTCTAAACAATGAATTGTTGGCTCAAAACACCAATGCAAAACTACAGGAAATTCACTCAATTTATCACAAACCCAGTATGAAACTTTTAGTATTTATGATTGTTAATGAACTCACTTTATGCATTCTGTTTTCTTTGGAACTGTCACTGTGTTATAGTCAAAATAACAATTTCTGAATTTGTCAAAGTTCTCTCTGGCGATTTTGACCTTCACTTCCTGACGGCCCAAAGTTCGGACTTTGTCCTTCTACGTGGTGTTCCGTTGAAGCCCCTACACGCCCTGACTGTCGCATTTTGGATGCGAACCACGGACCTAGACGGTGCGGGCACGCCGCTGTCCTACGCAACTCGTGACCCAGATGGCTTGGTGCAAGACAACGCGTTGACAATCACCAATTACGGAGGTCTCGCAATCGTCATTAATGGGCAGTTCATGTACACGGACCAGAGACTAAACGGGTTCGGTTTTGTTTTTTGGCATTTGAAAACATAATTTAGGTTACTAGTACTTCATATTGCTTTTCTTATGTGTGATTTCACTATACATGAATCCTGAGGTCGCATAAACTGAACGTAATACGTTCTGTATGGATTTTACATTGTAGTATAGACATTATCCCGGTGCGGCCATCTTCCCTTTTTTTTATCCTATTAAAATGGAGGTAACCAAAGCGAGGCTTGCCGAAAAAAATAGTTTGGTCCCGTTTTGAAATTGTTCATTGTGTGCATCACAATGGCACAGGCGTTGCGCGATTAAGACAGCGCGCAGCGTGGACAGTGATTCTCAATGGGGGAATACACGTGCAGTCGCGTAGACGCACTGATCCTGCCTGACACGTACTATGGGCATGATGGGGAAGAAGACAAAGATGGACGTACCGTGATAAAGGTCAATTGTGCCATCACTGCAAACAGATGCGTGCATTATTTTATGTACACCAACAGTACCGGGCATTTTGATTCGAAACACACGCATCTGTTCGCAGTGGCGCCACAATACAAAATGTGCATTTTATGCGATAGCACCTCAGTTATGGCGGCCTACATAAAATGGAGAAATAGTATAGGCCATGCAATATATGTACACACACTACTATCTTTATTACTGATTCAACCATTCAACCAAACTTGAATTCGTAAGTCCCTAATACCTTTCACAAATTCAAAAGTCATTATCCATTAAGGATCTGATAGGCAGCCGGGGCTGTATACTCCCGAGTGAGCTGAGATGGGTCTTTCTATAAATTAGGGGTCCAATGTTGGTGTCCCCCGTTACATTCTACATCTTGTTTTTGTAAATTCAGGACACATTCTTTAAATACTTTCCATCTCAAAGAGTGAGTACATAAAGTACAATTCATACAAAATGGTTTAAAACCCATTTTAATGATTTTTGTACGAAAAATAACACATATCAGGTGTAACGGGGGACACCTAATTTATAGAAAGACCCAGATGGTATATGGAGTGATTTAATGGAGCCTATAATGTAGGCACCTTGATCGGTGTTTTTTCCAGGATAAGCGCGCAGTATAATCCAAAAAACTATGAATGCTAGGATAGGGCGACAATTTGTGTGTAAAAAAGCTATATTAGGGCGACGCGCTCAATAGGGCGACATTTTGGTGTCGCCCTAATATTTTTGAGATTAAAAACCATTTTGTTTAGGTCAAAAACCATTTTGTTTAGGTCAAAAACCATTTTGTTTAGGACTAGAACCAATTCTCTTAGGTCTGGAACCATTTTTGGAAGCTTTGGGTAAAAAAATAAGGTGTCAATTTGAGTGATTCTTGCCGAAATTTCGGTGGTCCCCGGGGAAAGGCTACCCGAATTGTCGCCCTATTGCCGCATCCAGAGTTCTTACAAAAACTATGGATGCTAGGATAGGGCAACAATTTGTGTGTAAAAAAGCTATATTAGGGCGACATGCTCAATAGAGCGACAATTTGGTGTCGCCCTAATATATATTTTTTTTAAACCATTTTTTTAGGTCAAAAACCATTTGTTTTAATCGAGAACCATTTTTATTAGGACTAGAACCGATTCTCTTAGGTCTGGAACCATTTTTGGAAGCTTTGGGTAAAACAATAAGGTGTCAATTTGAGTGATTCTTGCCGAAATTTCGGTGGTTCCCGGGGAAAGGCTTCCCCAATTGTCGCCCTATTGCCGCATCCAGAGTTCTTACAATAATTATTATAATTATTCGCTTTTGATTTGGCATGTTTCCGGATTAGGACGTGAACAAATGTTGTCTCCATCATGTACATGTAAGCTTAACATCATGTAAGCTTAACATCATGTAAGCTTAACATCATGTAAGCTTAAAGGGACACACTGGCTTCGTTGGGCTATTTTGGGCTCGAAATGGACCCATACAAGATTCTGAATGCCCTTCCGAAATGAAATGAACTGAACATATCCTGAAAAGAAACCACGGAGTTTTGGCATTTTTGAGCAATTTAAAAGTCACATGACTTTTCGGAACCAGATTCTGGTTCCGAAAGGTCACATGGTCTTGCGAGTTAGTTTTGTGTCCAGCCGCATGAAAGTTTCTTACTGCAGAACTGCACTAAATTCAACTCTGATTTTCCCCCAATATTTATCAGTAATTGACAAAAGAGAGACTATTCATATGAAACAAAGTTAAACATAAGTATGAAAATTTGAACATAAATGTTTGTTTCGAGAGTCCGGAGAACAGGAGCGAACGCGGCGTGCTGCGCTACGGCAGTGCACACACGTGCACACACGGTACGACCAGCCGGGTTGGTTGCTCCGGTGTACATGTACGTTCGTGAAAAAAAAAACATGATGCCAACTTTCCCAAATGGAAATTCCTATTCGGTCGTCCGGGCTGTCCAGTGAAATCGTGAACAGAAAATTGGAGCATGGAGGTAGGAAAAGATTGGAGATATCCTGTGTAGGAGAAGAGCGAATCGTTTGTGACAAAGTCGTAAGGCTCGCACGTAGTTGCAACGGCTGGTAAAGCGTATAACACGTCTTTTGACCGTTTTGGTTAATTTTGCACTTCTTTAGTAAATTACGGGATATTTTGATCTTTTTTCACAAAGACCATCAAAAAAGTATTGTCAATGCTACGTCACTAAATCATGTAAACAGTAGGTTGGTGTGTACCTTTAACATCATGTAAGCTTAACATCATTATTTTCTATCTGTTTATGTAATTTTGTTTATGTCTTTACTGTCAGTGATTCCAACTGGCATCACGTGGTTATCACATGGGCTAGTCTAGATGGCAGCTGGGCAATCTACGTTGACGGCTCCGTGAGACGCTCTGGTGTGGACTTCATGACAGGGTCTGTCATACAAGGCTCCGGGGCCCTCGTTATCGGCCAAGAACAAGACAGCTTTGCAGGAACATTTGCCCAGACCCAGTCATTTGTTGGGGATCTGAGCCAGGTAGGGCATATTTGCGCATTTAATTAACAATACACAAAGCGCCACCAAGTGTTTGCTTGAAAGGGGCTTTTCTCCAATTGTGTGGTTCACATTGGTACATGTTTAGAGACTTAAATTTTGGATCTCTAAATAAATATTAATGTATACTGTCCAAAGTAAATAATAAATGCCTACGAATTATAAATCAAAGTAATCAGTTGCTGAATTTTGTATTTGGTAAATACTAAATTATTTCCCTTGAATTTGGTATCATTGGAAAGCCCTGTTATTCCTCTTTACAGTGAGGTGTCATTTGTTATGATTAATCAATTGGGGGATGTGCAGTATAGTGGAATACAGGGGTGGGTGGAAAGTGAAATGTCACAAAATTCACTGCTATTGTCATGCAGTGCATTCTCCTTTTGCTTGGAGGATGGGAATGTGTCAATGCACTTTTTGACAATAGCAATGCATTTTGTGACATTTCACTTTACACCCGCCCCCGTATTCAGCTGTGCTGCACATCTCCCAATTGCTTAATCATAACAAATGACATATCATCGTAAAGAGGATTAACAGGGCTTTCCAATGATATAAAATTCAAGGAAAATTATTTTGCAACAAGAGAGAAATCGTCAGTCAAACTTGACTTTCCAATTTTTTTTGGAGGAGTTTACATTAAACCTGCACACATCACCACAGCAGAGTGGAGAAAGAGAAAGTGTGCTGATCGCGTAAGAACTTATATAGGCTAGCTTGTCATGCTCGATAACCCAAGTAAAATAAAGCAAACAAAGAAAACAATAAAACTTCTGCATGCATATTCCGCATGCTTCTTTTTATTTTTGCCAGGGCCACATGCCTATTGGCCATTCAGAAAATGAATTCACTGTCTACACACAAATTACTGTACTTGTTACAAAGAACATTCTTTACATCAAAAGTAGTTGAGGCCACACCTGAGCCAATCAACTTTACTGAAAGGAAGGAATTCACTACACACATTTAGTGTTCTCTACTGCTAAACATATTGTCCGGGTGCACTGAGCAGCGCCCCCTGCTTGCCGCGTGAGGGCGCTGTTCAAAACAGACGCATGCAACTGTCATGGCCGTTATTGATCACGGATTGAATTGTCGATAGGATAAATATGCATGGTTAGTGAACGATAATGACACCAGCCGCCAGTGAAACATGTTTGGTGACTTTACACCTAATTTTGGAATGACTCAGCTGTACTTCTGAAGTGTTTTAGAGGGGAAAATTTGATTATTTTTGTCCAGACGGCCGAGTTTTTAGTCCGGGCGGCAAATTTTTGTCCGGGCACTAATTAATGCTACCTTCTTTGATTTTGTCCGGACGGCACGCCCGGACAAAATAGGTAGTGGAGAATGCTGCACGTTCACACAACTTGGATTCAAAGTGGAAGATGTTTATACAACATGATTTAGAGATTCAAGTATATCAGTTATACAGATATTGACTGCAAATAAGGATGAAGATTATTGCCACAAGGGGATCTCCAAGCCGTGACTATGCCTCTTGGCTTCAAGAACAGTGAGGATCTATAATCAGAACCTGTTATTGGTACAGGTTCTCAGGGAGCACTTCAGAAAGAGGCACCTTGCCTCAACGGCTCTTATGGAGGCTGGTGCAGTCAGCCTAGCCGCAAGAGGTGTAAATCATACACATTACTGACCAATGATATAATTTATCATCCTCCTTGATTGTTCGATCCAAGTATGGTTTGCATTTCTTTAACCTGTATATCATAGTATTTTTAAAGTACCAACTGTCACCCACTGTAGCCAAATGGCTATTTGTTTACAAATTTGGCGATAATTCTAAGCAGTTGACCCGGACAAAAATTAGCTGGGAATTTGGCCACTTCCCATGGGGTTCCCATTAGGTTCCAATGGTGTTCAACATGGTGTTCCCATAGATCATCATGGTGTTCAAGTGGGCTACCATGGTGTTTTTAGTCACCACCATGAGTTTTGTCAAAAACCCCATGAGACACCATGGGGAACCCATGGCGTTGCCATGGGGCTTTTTTGTAAGGGTTAGCACTGTAATGCAGTTATACTGAGAATACTTGATCAGTCAAACATTTATAAATATGTTCATGGAAAAATGTATGAGCATTCCTCATTTTGCAGAGAAATTCTACCTATTTTCTCCAATTCAGCTGAATGTATGGAACTACGCGATGACAGCGCAGGAAGCCACCGCTACCTACGCATCATGTGCAGTCGTGGGTAATGCACTAGCCTGGTCGCAGGTCATGTCTGGTATAAATGGAAACATAAACCTCATTCAGAGTTCACAACTTTGTCCAGGTAAATTTTTTATTTTTTTTAACACATAAGTGTTAAAGGCCCTGTAGATGATCTGTTTTTGAGCGATTCTGCGAATAAAACCAGTATAAATCAAAAGAAAGACATCAACAAACTCATCCGAAGAAATTTCAGCTTTGTCAAATGTACTACGTTTAAAAAAAACCATGAAAATCCATATGCGTTTTCCTGGTCTTGGCGAGGTGTTTCAAATATTCGTTCTCAGTGGATCGGATATACTATGTGGTTTGCGTCATGCACTCTGTGGCGCACATACTGCGTGTGCGCGCGATCCATAAAAATGCATCGCGTTGGAACACGCACACGCAGTACACAGCGCCCATGCATTTTGGACCGCGTAGATGCGAACCAAAAATAAGTAAATCGTTTGCAAACGATCTAAATAATTTCATCTTTACGTATTATTTTCTGGTAAAATTATATCATTTTGAGCGGAAACCTTTCATTGGGTAGTTGCTATTAATTCAATCTTTACTTTCAGAACTTTTCCCCTGTAAACTCGTCGATTACTTTTTGGGGTCATTGCAAATGATCCACTGGGCCTTTAAATATTTCTGTAATTGAAAATGAATTTATATGCGTGTGAACAACAATTTTTTACAAGGGCGCTTCTGTAAAAGGGCCCCTGAACACCATAGTATTATGCTCCGTTGTTCATGTGGTACAGCCACAGAACCAGCCTACTAAAATAGGACTGGCTTCCCACAATTTCTTAAAACAATAGACACAATTTTCTATTATATTCTTGGATTGTACATCATGTACTAACGGCAAGCTTACACTTGATCCCAAGCTCGGGGTCGAACACCGAGCTCGGGGTCGAACACCAAGCTCGGGATCAGCTTCGGATCACAAACTATAAGTGTAAATGCTCTCGGGACCAAAATTGGCCCCAGATCAGACCCCAAGATTTGGTCTCGCATCTGCAGAGGGTTGAACCCCCCTCCCCCCTGCTAAAAAAATAAAAATAAAATAAAAATATTTTTTTGTCCACCTATCCGCGACAAGCCGATATAAAAATTACTGGCAACCGCCCCCACCCCACCCCCCGAGCTTGGGATCAGTTTGCAGTTAGATGAGCAATTAGTCTTTACCGCATCCGCTCCACAGCCGCAGCGGGGGAAATACGCGTGAAATTCAAGCGGCCTTGCACACTGTACACTGAACAATGCACACATTGTTCTGTACATGCACACATATACATTGTAGAGCATGACCTTTGACTACAAAATGTAAACACGTCAATCCGAATCATTGCGGTTAACACTGACGCATTCTTATCAGGGGATCAATCTTGATCCCGAGCTCAGGGCCAGTGTAAACACGGTACTGTAATCTTTTATTAAACAGACATAAACAACTGTCAGCCATCAACTTGCCACAATGGTGCCACATGTACTGATCTTGTTGGTTCATTCAAGTGCACCTGTGCATTGGGTTTCCATGGCATGCTGTGTGACCAGGTGACATCGGGATGCCCTGTTGACACCTGCTTGAATGGTGGGATTTGCCATAGCAATGGGATTGCACTATCCTGCAGTTGCATGGGAGGCTATACAGGTAAGACTTGTAGTTCAATTTTGTCACCCTCATCATAACCTAATTGGTTAAGTCATATATTGGCCAACTCTTCATGAGAGATGGCTGGTGACCCATTATGGTTAGTCAACTCACTCACTGTATGAAGTGGCTTTGCTTGGTTAAAAGAATATAATTGCCTATTTCAAATGTGACTTAAGCCGTGGTCACACAACTTACGAGATCCAATTTATTGTAATATTCTTATAGTATGATTAGGAGATTTTGTCAGTGTGACCCCAAATCTAGGTAATCGTATCACAATTGGTCAACGACGAGAATTCTCATTCTATTGTGATTCGATTGTGATCGTATCACAATAGAATGGCAAAACACGCGTGTGACCCCATCTTGAATTAATCGTATTACAATCTATCCCATACGCCCCTGCTTGAAAACGACGCTGGAATGTTCTGCGTGGCATGGGCAAGCGTTGTTTTGACGCGCCGCTCAATCCACGCTGAGCATTCAGAGTGTCAGACGCTCGACGCGGGACGCGCATGTTAGTCCAGACCACAAGTCGATTACGACCTTGTAATTCGTGTGACCCCACTAATTCATGTGACCCCGATTACCATAAGTTTGTCGTGTGACCCTACTCGTCGTTGGAACTATTACAATCGTATCATGATAGAGTAATTACGAGATTTTTCTTGTGTGACCCCGGCCTGAGGCAGAACATTTTTCAAAACTTTTTCAAAACTAATAAATATGACTTATGCAATTAGGTTTGAAAATGAAGATTTGACACTTTCTCCATAAGCAACAATTGTGTTAATCTTTTTAGACATATTTGAATCTCTGAAGAAAAGAATGTTTAACATGTTTTACAGAAATTTTGTTTAATACGCTACTGGCCAATCGTGGCAACTTCATAAAAATGTCATATCACTGTGGCATATATTCAAACTGTTGGAGGTTCCGCTTGCAGCAATAACACGTTGTAATCTGTAATATTTTGTATTTAAATTTTATTACCATTACCTTTTTTTCCAGGTGATAGATGCGAGTTGCAGAGCGACTCGTGTCAGTCAGTTACCTGCTTGAACGGTGGCAGATGTATAACAATAAACTCACTCCCACAATGCAACTGCGCTTCAGGTTTCACAGGTCGTGTTTGCGAGTACGGTAAGTCGGCTTTCGAAAAGCCGTGATTGTTTGTCGTATTTGCACAACACTCAAATTCCACATTTTGACGACATGTTCCGTTTGTGAAATAAAATGCTCACAGGAATTTGTTTGGGGGGGTTGGGGGGCGGAGAGAGAGAGCAGAGAGAGGGGAAGAGAGCGAAGCGGTTGATGTATAAAATAAATTATGGTTCAAATTAGGGTCAAGACTTAAAACGAAATCTACATGCTGCAATTTGCTTATATTAAATCAAGGGGCGGTCTATAAAGTACGTACGCACGAAATGCCAACTTTTTGGACCCTCCCCCCGTACATACATACTTTATTTTCCGGTTTGGATCCATCCATAATTTATGGATGGCCCCCAATCGGAAAATGCAAGATCTTCACAACAACAATCAATTGTTTCTTAGCATATTCTCTTTAAATTTGTTTTAACCACTTCGCGACCAGGAAAAGTTCTGCATATGCAGTTCTAATAAGTGTGAGTGTCTTGGGGGTAGTTATACAGAATTAGCCCATGGGTCAATACTACCAGGGCAGAGGTGGTCTCTCATCTTGTTGGCTTGGGGTCAAGTCAGTTTTTGATTTTTGACCTGTGACTTGACTCTGTAGAAAATGACTTGTGACTGGACTTGGGAAATAAGATTGATTTACGACTTAAAATAAAAACTAGTCATCAAGTCTCCAGCCCCAGAGACATACATGTATACATAACCAAAACTGCAAGTGCAGTCTCCTGCTGCAGGGGGAATAAATTGGAAAATTCCTAGCCGCGAAGTGGTTAAATAAGTGATACATTACTGGAAATTATAATGTTTAATTTCAAACTCTTGTTCATTTTTTAATTGATATCCAGCTGCCAATAATTGTTTTAATTGATAATATTCTTTTGTTGCAGATACAAACGAATGTGCCTTCCTAAATGGCGGATGTGCACACACATGTGAAAACACTCCTGGGTCGTTTGTATGTAGCTGTCTTGAAGGTTTTGCACTACAGTCAGATGGACGATCATGCAATGGTGAGGAAAACAGAGTTGTTGGGGAAAAAAACCTCATAAAATCTCTTTATATTCTTATATTTTATTGCCACAAAACTTTGGCTCATTTGCAAGATGAAACATTTTATGGATTCCTGTAATAAGGGCATAACATATTAGTTATCCCATGAGCACGAGCAGCGTTCGAATTAGCACTGGTCCGTTGGCCAAATGACAGTTGAAATTGTCTCAGGCCGGTTAGAAAGCCTCCCCAAATGGTCCGGGTGTCCAGTTAAAATAAAACAGACCCACGCCGTAAAAAGGATCACGTAAAGGGATGATGAAAAAACTTTGATCGTTCTTCAGTCTCCTACGGCCATAAAAACTGCATTCGATACGGTCCGCCGGCCCGCTGCTGCAGCCGACGCGCCCGGCCAGCCGCCGATATCGTGTCGTGTCACTATTTACGATCAAGACGGTATCTTACTCTCAAATTTTCACCTTAATATTTGTATTTTTTGTTTTCTTGTCATAAATAGTATTTTGAGAGGTATTTTATATGATTGTTAAGTTAGTTCTAAATCAAATTTCCAAAGCAATCTGGACATTGCTTTGCTTCATTTTAATTACCGAACATTATCTGTGTATTTAAAATGAAAACTACTAAAGTGGTCTTTTCCGATTTCAGACGCTTCCTACTGCATGCATGAAGGACGATTCCACTTAGTAAGTAGATTTATATAATATTGGATGGCTTTGAGGGTGATATGAGAATATACCGCACGAGTCATGAAAATACCGAACGAGCCGAAGGCGAGTTTGGTATTTTCATGACGAGTGCGGTATATTCTCATATCACCCGAAAAGATATCCAATATTATTATTGTTATATAAAATTAAGCTTTTTGTCTTTTTGGTGTTGAAAACAAATACATGCGCTTTTATTACTGTTGTACAGTATTTTTTGTTACTGTACTCTGGCGCGCGTTGCACACGCACGCAATCCATTCCCTCGATCCATGCCGCGCGCGTACGTGTGTGTTCGTGGTACGCCCAACGTGCACGCACATCGAATCTGGGCTCTGTGCTGCACAGTAACAGAAATGCACGGTGTCCGCAAAAGCTTCAATTTATATTATAATCATTATTCTTGTTTCATATAAAATTAGCTGAGCAGTGAAATATGGTATTATGATATCCAGTATTATAAATTATTATATAAAATGAAGCTTTTGCGGACACCGTGCGTTTCTGTTACTGTGCAGCACAGAGCCCAGATTCGACGTGAAAATACCGAACTCACCTTCGGCTCGCTCGGTATTTTCATGACTCGTGCAGTATATTCTCATATCACCCTCAAAGCCATCCAATATTATATAAATACCCAAATAAATCACCGTCATCTGATTGGTGTATTATTGGTCATGTTTCGTTTAATTATTCAGTATAACCCCCGCTCTGGGTTGCACGCCCCGTGGGTTATTCACGACATGGCGTGCGTCGTGAAATATTCACCGACGCGCCGTGGGTTATCCACTTGAACTACACGTTATGCGCAAAAAGTAGCCACAGCTCAGTGCACTGATGGATGGTTGGCTGTTGTGCATTATCCTCTCTACAGGTTGCGTACTAAACCGAGCATGTTCACCGCAAGCTAGCCAGCTGATCACCAGGCACATTGGTGTGCGATTCATTACTAATTTGTTGTAGGTGCTTCGTTGTAGGTGCTTTGTGGTTCTATTGTTACATCATTTAAATAAGAAAACATGCCCCCTGTCATGGCCGCTGGTGCAGAAGCTCTATACAAGGAATAATTATATTCGTTGACATATTCAATGTTCTATTCCACATAGAATGCACCTTTTAATCTGTCGCCTCATAAAATTATTTGTACTATTGCACTCATAAGCATTCATTAAACTAATATAAGCATGTTTATTTTATCTTGAATAAATGCTTGTTTGCTTTTAATACTGCTAGGCCAGTGACGGTTGGGATTTCAAATGTTCAGTCTGTCACTGCGAAGCTGGAATGGCTGTTTGTGAGGCCAAGACATGCCCCAAGACCAACTGCGAAGAGGTATGCAGGTTAAAATATACAGTTACAAATTTTACTCTCATCAGGTATTTTTATTTATTTACTAGGTTTAATGAACTTCAATTCGCAGCTTGTAGGCTGATCTGCATAAAGCTTACAAGTGTAATGTGTTCCACCTAAACATCGAGATACATAGGTGGGTGGCACCATTGGTAGCTAACAGCCAAAGACACTGGGTAGTCCCCTTACTCTTCACGAAAGAGTGCCTCTGGGATCTTTTAAGTGCATTACACAACACACTGGACCAAGGGCTTTACATCCCTTCTGAAGGATGGAGCAAGTGCGTTCAAGTGCCTTGCTGAAGGGCACAGGTACCTCGACCGGGTATTGAACCCGCAACTTCAAGTTTTCACCCGAGTGTTGCGAGTCAGTGACCCAAACCACTCGGCCTCGGTACCCAGGTATCAAGGAGGTTGAGCGATGTAACATTTTATCAGACAGTGACATGTTTTATCACTTTTAAGGCAAGGCAAGGCTGACTGTACTAGCCTCCGTAAGAGCCGGTGAGGCAGGGTATGCCACTTTGCGCAAAGTGCCTTCCTGAGCTCCTACAGTTCTAGGGTTGTTTGGGAGAAGCGCTGCTCCAAAGGTCGGCTCTTTCCATGCAGGTTCAATTGGGTTGAAAACCTAACAATATTGGTTTTTTGTTGAGACCGCTTAAAAACTGCCCTTAAAACATTCCTTCGTTTTGGAAAGGATCAAGGAAAGTAGTGAGGTTTCGGTCGCATACGGTTAGGCAAAACGACGACTATTAGTGAATTTAACGTCATCGATTTGTGCGTACTTGTGGCGTTTACACAAATATCCCAAGTGTAGTTTTGTTGTTTACACTGATAGCAACGCCTCTACACCTTTGTGAAAATCGGACAGCGAAAGGTAACGATTTTGAGGTTTGGCTAATCGTAGTCGTAATCACTGACCGTGCACACCGAAACCTTCCTAATATGAGATTTGGTTTATGTAAACTCGGTTTTGATTTGTGTAAATATAATTTAAAATTAAAAATGTAATCGGTTTTTAATAATGACCAAATGTTTCCATTATTTCATTCAGAGATTAAATTCCCTTTTTGTCACCAGGATGAGTACGAGTACCAAGCCCCTGGAGCATGTTGTCCACAGTGCCTACTAGGTTGGTTTAACGCAATATTTATGATTATTATATAAAATAAAGCTTTTGCGGACACCTTGCATTTAATTCTGATACTGTGCAGCACAGACCCCAAATCCAATGCGTGTCAACTCTGGGTGCACCAAAGCACATGCATACGCGCGCATCACTGCATCCAGTGAATGCATTGTGCGTGTGTGCGGTATCAACAATACTGTACAACAGTAACTAAAGCGCATGCAGTTGTAAACGTAGCACATGAACTAAAGTTTTCAACACCAAACAGAAAAAAATCTTGCGGAAATCTTACAAAACAAAGAAGGTATAAGCTTCACTTTATATAACAATAATAATTGGATGTCACTTCGGGTGATATGAGAATGTACCGCACTCGTCGTGAAAATACTGAATGAGCCAAAGTATTTTCATTACTCGTGCGGTATATTCTCATATCACCCTCAAAGCCATTCAAAATTGTATAAATACCTTGGACCATCTACGCATTCCTGTTGCCAATGAGCACATCACGTTGGTGTAAGCTTGTACGGTATTTCGGTAATACCGTGTAGTAACGGTATTATTAAAATACCGACTACACGATATTGCGCTCGCGGAAATACCGAAATACCGGCGAACTCGGTATAGAGTTCATTACCGCGGTATCGTGAATATTACCCGAGTGAAAAAAATTTGCACGACAGAAAGTCGTGGAAACGAACAGTGTTGAGAATTTGGGTGTTGTGCAAGATAGTGTTCAGTGCGTGAAGGGACCTTAAAAATTTCTCCGTCAGAAATACTGGCACACGCATGCTCCGTGTGGAGTTGGTAACACTCACTTGTAACACCATTGTGTGCAAAGTATCTGGCTGGTTGGCAGCTGCATGCATGAAGTGCTGTGTACAATCGATCGGCATCGGTCATGTCGACCGGTACGTTCGGAGTGCTAGCGCGGCAGGAGCACCTGCGCGATCACGCTCTTTGAAGGACTGGCATAAAAACCTCACAATGTTGGTAGACTACCGAAACTACCTACCGCACAAGCTTACGTGGGTGGTCTTTATTGTACGGACGATAAAGGCCCGACTGGTTTTAAACACTTTACTAGTTTCAGTGTGTATAGAAAATGTGCACGCACACGCGCCTCACGATAGCAAATATGACGCAGTGTATAAAAAGAGAAAATTGCGTACCGTATTAGATTAACTCATGCGTGTAAACACGGCTGTTCAGATTTCCAGATCCTTGGTTTATCCCAACTCTAGTCCAAACGTTGACTTTTTTTAAACGTAAAAACCTCTTTGTACTTCATTTTTGTTTTGCTTTTCATGGTAGAATCCCGAACTTGCACAGTGGCACGAGACGGCAGTCACGTGACGTACGACTTGAACCGATACGATCATACCGGCAACTGTCGTTACGTATTGAGCCAGGACTGCGTAGGCAGTCAGTTTACGGTGGAGGTTCAGTATGAAGCCACTAAGAGGAAAATAAGGCGATGGGCTCTGTGGGTGCGAATTGACTGTGTGGAAGTCGAGATAGACTACCAGGGATCCGTGAAGGTAAATAACAGTCAGTTGTCTTATGAAGACTCCTTTAAAAATAACTATAAAGCCCCAATACAGCATTTGCAGTTACGCAAAATTTTAACGCACGAGTTGACAAGAAAAATCCGACTAAAAGTGTCGATAGCAATGGTAACAAAGACAACATGATTTTTTTTCTTGTGTAAAATGGTATTTTTGTGGGACAAATTGCCGACTGAAGGTGCTTTTTAAAAAATTTGTCTTACCATTCATTCAACACAAAAAACGTGTATGAATTTTTAAGGTTTTCTGAAGTATTACTGCATCTGTGTAGCTGAAATTTCTACAAGACAGTTTCTCAACGTTATTCTTTAGTTATGTAATGCTGTTGTTCCTGTTTTTAAAATTTGTCCAATCACTCCAATAGCACCCTGGTTAATAAGCTAATTGGCCCAACTACAGTAGCTAGTCCTCTCTTTCCCAGTTGCTGTTGCATGCCGTGAGCATATACAGTATTGTACATGATAATTTTTTATAATCTTTATGCCAGAAGACAACTATTTTTTACCTGTAAAAAATATTTGTTAAAAAGGCTTAATGTTAGAAAGATGAACTGGATATGTTCTAAAATATGAGGAATTTGTTCAAGAAAGCAATAATCAGCAAGGGATTGTTTTGTATACTTGCAGCCAAATGTACAAATGGAATGTGTTTAATGCCAAACCAAACAATTTACGAAAATTGTTTCATTTTTCTGATTTAAAAAAGGTCACCGGCATTCCAGTAAAGCTGCCGTATCTCCACGCCGAGCCGAAAAATGTCCGAGTTTATACCACTACCAACTCATCACTAGCAGACGGTGGAATTACAATCGAAACCAACCGTGGCGTGGTGGTCCAATGGTCGCGTACTGGGAGAATCGAAGTCTCGGCTCCTGGTACCTACCGCGGTCAACTCTGCGGCCTGTGTGGTAACATGAATGGTAACCGCAAGGATGACCGCACTACGAGGCAGTTTCTGTTAGCTCGCACAGCCAGGGAATTCACGCATAGTTGGAAGATTGACGGCTACCGATACTGCGCTAAGTCCGGTGTGCGCAGCTCGAGCCGCTTGGAATTTGGTGGTATCTCAGCTGATAAGATCTCGGCTTGCAATGGGTTGAGCTTCAGCTTCCTTAAAGACGTCAGAAAGAAGTGTGTTATACTTCGTAGGAGGTCTTTCCAGGTACGAACACCATGATCATTGTGATAGCTTTTTAAAAAATATTTAAATAGCATACATGTATTTGTGACACATCCATTCATGAACTGTTTGCATTGCCATTGTGGTTCCCAGCCTTATTGTTTTGAAACTGAAGCCATTCCAAATATAGCCTTCAGTTTACTAAATGTAATCAGTCAAGTTCATCTGGAGTAGTTTTAAGAAACTCAGGCTGGATTCACACTGAGCCTTTTCGCATGTAAATTTGACGCGCGTCACTTTGTAAAAAGGCAGTTTGGACATGGAGGAATTTGGAGTGAATTAATGCAACTAAAAAATCACAGAATATCAAAAACACTTTCCGCCCAAGTTGAATCTGTGGTTTTTTGTGCATTGTTTTACCACACATTTCCTCCACACCGCTTTTTCATAAAGTGACATGTGGCAAATTAACGCACGTCGCACTTCAATTTACTTTTGTTTTTGTTTAATTGTGATTTTTTTTTTTTAATTGTGAGTATGTAGTCATACTCTTCACGTTTAGAAAGCAATCTTTAAATGTTTAGGTCACAATCTTTGGTTTCTAAACTGCCTGAGGTGTATTGCAATATAACCATATAAAAGTCTAAGACCTGTTCTCACTACAGAAATCACTTCATTTGACGAAGTAATTTTCTGGTATGAACGCACGCTTCTTCATTCAGCAAAGCAAATAGCTTCATTCGACGGAGAGACGACGTGACCCCGTATATACCGAAAATACGTATTAAAGCCGGGCTGAAAGCTTGAAGCTACTTGGCGAGGAAGAAAGTTATTTTATAAAACGGATGTTACTTGATAAAGTTGCGTTTTTCTTATCTTTATTGCTTACTTTATATTAGAGAGAAAAATGAAAAACTAGACCGTGTTCGTCAACCGGCAACATAATGATATGCAGTGACTCCGCTACGTCATAGCGAGGAGACAGTCACTATTTTGCAAAGCAAGTTGCATGCTTTTCGCATAGCATAAACCACCAGTCGTTATTTTTCTGTAAAAGTTTTCAAAGTTTTCGGTGTATTTTTTTCAGTGGTTGTTACACTGAATTCATTTTTGATATCAATAAAAGGCCAGCTTCGTGCCTTGTTGTTGGTAACAATTGCAACTCTGTGGGAAAATCTGTGGTTCCGTGTGTGCATACAATGTGTACGTGTTTGCTGCGAAGAGCTAGGTACACGACCACAGTCAGGAAGCAGCTCTTGTGTGTCTCCTCGCTATGACGTCACACACATAGCTCGAGTTAATTGACGTGACCTTTCGTTTTTTAGTTTCGCGTGAAAAAAGTCTCGGAAAAAGACTGAAATTTTATGACTTTTCCAGGATGAAATTCTGAAAAAAAAATTCTTAGTACACATGTACATAAATACATTGTCTATATAAAGAAAGGAATACTGTTGAAAACCATGAAAGTGAAGGGAGATTTCCACCCCTCTTTAAGGAGGTCACTCATAATGTGTCAAATCGCTCCGTCGAACGAAGGGACAGTTCGCATTACAAATTAGCTTGGTCGAATGAAGCGATGTAAGCTTGGTCGAATGAAGCGACCTCTTCGTCGAATGAAGATATTCTAATCATCATCGAATGAAGAGGCGTGCGTTCACATCAGAAAATCTCTTAGTCGAATCTTTGTCGAACGATGCAATTTCTCTAGTGAAAACGGGGTCCTAGACACATTGTTATAACTAAATTTAGTTGTCTTAAGTTTTGTTTCTAAAGATAGAACTGATGACACAAATTGTTATTGCAAGACTAAATTATCTATGATATCTTAGTTAAGACGTCTTAGGATTTAAGACATCTTAACCTTCTTTATTGTAATCCACCCCCCTATCATTTCCCATCATAGACCATTTTCTATCCTTCTTTTACGGCAGATGTGCCATTCGGTGGTGAACCCATTGAGATACTTTGAGTGGTGCATGCAAGATGCATGTACCTGTAGCTCTAATGAGCCATGCCACTGCGAGGCAATAGCAGCCTACTTGTATGAATGCCAACGCAACGATGTCGCTATAACTTGGCCAACTGACAACCCCTGCAGTAAGTTTTTAAGACTATGATTGAGACTCTATCAAAATGCATTTCAGTAGTGTTTGTTCTGTAATGTTGTTCATATATATATATATATAGACGATGTGCCCTCTGACGTCACAACAAACCCCGACGTACGTTATGCCACACACCGTGTTTTACATAAATTTGGTTTAGGATTGAGGTCACATGCTAAATCGTGTTTGAATTTTGTGACCTTTGGCATCATTACTAAACCAACTTTATAAAAACAGGATGCGCACGCATAATGACAACCAATTTTCAACAAAGGGCGCTTTAGATACAAACATACATACATACATACTTTTAATCTGAATTTTGAAGTGTTGTATAAAAATTTTTACTTCATATCAAAGTCTCCTCATTAGCACTGTGATGTCTCTTAATTACAACAGTATTCCGACTGAGTTAGGGCAACCTTTCTCTGCAATGAAAGTCGGCAGAATTGGTCCATCGTGAAGTTTACCGTCCAAATCAAAAAAATTCTTTTTAATGATTCTCTGCATTGTCATTGTGCCTCTTTTTCTGGTTTTGGATTTCTTTTCGAATAGCAAAGAACACATTGTATATAAAGCACAGTGGTATACTCCCTCAGGTTTTCCACAAGACCTATAACACTGTCACTGGGCAGATTCTGTACCAATTGAGCTAAAAGGCACAGTGGTATACTCCCTCAGGTTTTTATACAAGACCTCTAACACTGGGCAGAATCTGTACCAATTGAGCTAAAAGGCACAGTGGTATACTCCCTCAGGTTTTTATACAAGACCTCTAACACTGGGCAGATTCTGTACCAATTGAGCTAAAAGGCACAGTGGTATACTCCCTCAGGTTTTCTACAAGACCTCTAACACTGGGCAGATTCTGTACCAATTGAGCTAAAAGGCACAGTGGTATACTCCCTCAGGTTTTCCACAAGACCTCTAACACTGGGCAGAATCTGTACCAATTGAGCTAAAAGGCACAGTGGTATACTCCCTCAGGTTTTTATACAAGACCTCTAACACTGGGCAGATTCTGTACCAATTGAGCTAAAAGGCACAGTGGTATACTCCCTCAGGTTTTCTACAAGACCTCTAACACTGGGCAGATTCTGTACCAATTGAGCTAAAAGGCACAGTGGTATACTCCCTCAGGTTTTCCACAAGACCTCTAACACTGGGCAGATCCTGTACCAACTGAGCTAAAAGGCACAGTGGTATACTCCCTCAGGTTTTTATACAAGACTTCTAACACTGGGCAGATTCTGTACCAATTGAGCTAAAAGGCACACAAACTTTTTTTTTTGGTATAGTCATTAATCGCCAATCAAATAAAGCAACCAAACATGGGATGAGAAAAAAAATCACATTAGCATTATTGCAGGGATTCAAATCAAAGAGTCACATTGCAAGTAAAATGGTCAATATTTAGGATTAAAAGTGGGCTTGAATGGTCTTAAACATACCTTTAAAACCGGATAGGGGCCTGGACGCTGATAATGGCCCAAGCTTATCAGCGTCCAGGCCCCTATCCGGTTTTAAACGGATTGTTTAAGACCGGCTAAACCCACTTTTAATCCCATTCATCAACCTTTTTTGTGTAAATCGGTAAAACTCACCGAAATTAGCTTGTCGTTGCATTCACTTTTTCACTTCATCTTGTTGCTTGTACGTTCAAACTGCTAGCTGTGCGTCGAGTTATTTGTTCGATCGCGCACGTTATGCGTATAATGCATATAGATGTCACATGCACAGTGCAAATTTTGCAGTTTTGCAGTTTCTGCGTGCATGTGCGAGTTCCATACGCTTACTATGGAGCAGGCAGAGCCAGCGAGCCAGCTAGTTTTAAACACTGGTTATTATCATTCGTTTAAAACCGGCCACGTGATGTGTTCTCAGCCAATGTGGATGCGTAAACTGTATTTATGAATGATCGTTTATACACTTTACAATATATGTGACCCTACTGTGCAAAATTAGTCGAGGTCACACAGTCTGGGCCGAGTTTTTGATCTAAGACCATTACAATCTGAAAATACAATGGCAATATCGAACGGTACCTGGAATTTTCATACAGTACTTTCTAATTGGCCTAGATTCACCACTGATTTCTGGTTTTATGGTCATAAAAACTCGGCCCAGTGCGACATCCAACTTCAAACAATCGGGTCACATACTATAAATCGAGATATGGTTGTTTGCCATAGAACACAATGAGTAAATAATCTAAACCAGTCGGCATGACACTCCATCATTTCAATATTTGCAATCTTTTCTCCATTTTCCCCAGATATCCAATGTCCCGAAGGAATGATTTACGACCAGTGTGGGCCAGCCTGCCTACCGTCATGCCAGGACCCATTCCCAAGCGGGCCATCGTGCCGAACCAAAACCTGCGTACCACGCTGCCAGTGTCCGGCTGGTACAGTGTTTCACAAGAATGCATGCATCTTGCCTCGCTATTGTCCATCGCGTAAAGACTGAATCTGGGACGAGTTTTCACAGCTGTAACCTGTTTTAACATATTTCTAACATTGACCCTTTGTACATTTAATAGAGAAGTCGCTTCGTTAAATGGAGATTAGTTAATCATCATTAGTTAATGAAGCATGTGTACACATCTCACTTTATGATGATTGAGCGAAGAGCAGTACTGTCCACACTAACAAAAATCATATTGCATCTGTGGGACGCCATGATGGCTTTGCGCGTCAAGCGTCGAACATCAAGCATCTGACATGGTTTTTGAGTGGCGCGTGAACAAAATTAAGCGATCTCTATGTTCAAGAGATTATGATGTCAAATGATAAGGCGTATGTTCCCATAAGGACATTTCTTTGTTGAACGAATTTTCCTAATAACGTGAATGGGCAAATTTTCACATATTTCAAGAGGAAGTGAACTTAAGAATCCAAGGATAGTGACCTAAACAAGTGCAAACTGTAGGTGACAAAAGGGTTGAGTGAACAGCAGGGCTCGAATTCCACGACTGCAACAACTGCAATTGCTTCATGCCCCTCTTGTAAAATTGAAAAATGCCTTGGTGTCCTTTAAAACTGCCCATACTTTCAGAGGTATCGAAGGCAATCTTTGCAGTGCCCTCCTAATATAAATCCGAGCCCTGAAACGGATATGCCATCAATACTAGTTGGTCAAGTTTTCCTCAGATTAATGAGATAATGCTCTGATGACCTCATTAGGCCGGGGCCAATTTCAGAAACCTGTTAGCACTTATTCTCTCTCTATAAAACTCATTCTCTGCTTAAGCACCTAGCAAACCACACCACATGCTAACCTACCATGTTGTTGCCCACGCGACGGCATCTTTTTTTAGACATACATGTATGGGTCTTTCTATAAATTAGGGGTCCAAAAGTGTGACATTTGGTGTCCCCCGTTACACCTGATATGTTATTTTTCGTACAAAAATCATTAAAATGGCTTTTAAACCATTTTGTATGAATTGTACTTTATGTACTCACTCTTTGAGATGGAAAGTATTTTAAGAATGTGTCCTGAATTTACAAAAACAAGATGTAAAATGTAACGGGGGACACCAAAATTGGACCCCTAATTTATAGAAAGACCCATATATTCCAATAGATACACATCTTTCAGCTGTTGGTAAAATAACGGCATAGTCAGTGACATGCAAGGGTTTTCTGTGGCAGTGACAAACACCCCAACATTGATACATTACCGATGATAGTACATGTACTTGAAAATGTTGACGTTGACATGCAAAGCAGACGATGAACGCGTTTGAACAAAACAGACGACAGTGTCTCATTGCATGCTCGGAACAACTTTATACGCTCTTGCTTAAAGTTGCATTGCCCGTGTTTCGGTGAAAGGATTAATATATCAAAAACTTAAATTTCCGACGTCGGGAATTGGAGATACAAGCCTTTTTCTTGAAACGTGCTTCACATGTTGTACATGTGCGCGTACGCTCATATGTACATAGTATGTGTACAATGTACACATGTACGCGCACATGTACATTTACGTCATAACCCTGTCGATTAAATGACCTGCCAGCCATTTAATCATTTCTTGTTTTTAATCGACTGGCATGATTTTTACGTTCTTGGTACCAAATGAAAGCTGATAACTTTTTCTATTCTAGAAAAATACCTATTTAACTTTAAAAAAAATATTGTACGCCCAAATCGGCTCAAACACGGGCAGTGCAACTTTAAGCAAATATTTGTGGTGCTAAAAGCCTATGCTTAATCCAAAATAAAAATTGAAGACCACTTTAATTCGTCAACATGTCCAGTTATAAATTACAAGCAACAGAAGATAAACACAAAGTGTTGTAGACAAAAAACTGATTTACTTAAACTCAATTTGATTGATTAATTTGATTTATTAGCCTTCTTTTTCCAGTCTAATGTTATGCACTATCCATTTCTAATCCAATGTTGTAGAAATGCAATTATATGTATATATTAGCTTTTATTTTATCTTGCAAGAGTAAGCATTTAAAGTTTATACACATTTTAATTAGCCTTTTGCGCGTGACATTTTCATATAATGGCTGGTGCCCCGACTCTTCACTTTCAAATGGAGGTGCAGTTTTAATGAAAGTCACATACTATGCCCGTTGTATGCCATTGTAATTTTCATTGGCGTAGGTAACCCGGGAGACAAAACTCCTATTCAGTATAATGGAACAAATTATGAGCCTTTATGGTCTTTTGTTTCAAATATTTTTCAGTAATCACAGAACAAAATATTCAAGAAATTGGTGGTGTCCCCTGTAATCACAGGTCACAGTCTACTACGGTACTGAAATAAATACTAAATACTAAAATAAATACTGAGAATTTGTGATCATTACTGGCGATTTTTGATGCACAGGGTGTCGTACATAAACTGGGACACCAAAAATTTTGGACCCCTAATTTTGGGGAATTACCATTAGCAAAACAGATGTTTCAACCATACCAGAACAAAAGTGTGGGAAACCCTTAAATTTTGTTTAACTTACTTTAATTATATGCAAGGCAATATATAGCTATAATTAATTTACACGCAATTCATGCTGATTTATTAATGTTAATGAGAAAATAATTATTAATGTATGATGCCGTATTTGATGTATAGACATTCTTTGTTTTATTATTAATATTCTATAAAGCATTTATGTTGATTTTTCAGCCGTCTTTTAAATACCTCGCAGCACAGGTAAAACAAAAATGAAATATTTACATACATGCATCCGTTTTAGTCATTTACATTCCACAAGGATGCATGTGCACTTGTAGTTTATTATAATTATCTGTACATTAATTTCATAAGTACCAATGCGGTTGGCTTATAAAATATTCTCGCTATAAGCTAAATTAAAATGCACTTACAAACACCGTCGGTCGCATCCGTTGTTTGAAATTCAATTATTGAATGTTTTATTAAAATAGTCAATAAAGGCGGTGCACTGCACCGCCACGTTTCCGACATGAAATAGTCGTCGATATATCCTCGAACAAAACGAGCAGTAATCATATGCGCAGTATTTTTATCGTGCGATAGGATAAAGACGTGTGTCTAGTTTGGCGCGTTTTTACTGTAGAGACAAACACGAGTTGTGTGCGGACACAGAAGCATGTTCTAGGAGCATTGAACTTGTCTGGTTTCGTTCTTTATTTTATTTCCCCTCGTTTTTCGCCGTGTTCCATTTGGCGTTGAAGATGGTCAATATTAATCCGACAGTGAACATACACGAGGCTGGTGAGTAGCTACATGTATGTAATGTATAGGAGGAAAGGAAATAATTGAGTAGTTAATCGTGGCTTCAGATCTTGTGTATAAAACATATGACAGTCACACTGGCTAAAATTTCTGGGTTTTGTTTTTTGAAAATCTTTGGGGTTTTTGTTCACTCCTAAACTGGGGGTTTTCTATAAAATCAGCACTTTACAATGATCAACATTTTGGTACAGTACGTAGTGGTCACAATTCTGAAATGAGTTTGTACGTGTGCCAAGGAAGTCGATCGTTTTTAGGCAAGTGGCCGGGTTGCACTGTAGGTAGGCCTACGCCTAAAAACATGTGTATTGTCTTGATTGTGTGTTAATTCCGTTTCATTCAGAGATATCGTTGACGATATCACTTTTGCAAGTGCGTTGCTATTCAAGTACGTGTATCTAAAGAGGTCAGTCGGAATTTCCTCGTCCGTGTAACACCCAAAATACTTAACCAGAGCTATACACAGTAAGAATCCTTTAATTGATTGGTAAAAACATATATCGATGTTAAAAAGAAAATGTAAGGGTCTTTTTTACGTTTTTTCTGGTTTTGTATCTTTAAACTACTTTCTTCTTATCGGATTAGCAATGAGTGCTTCGCCGCGCGCCCTGTTGACAAGGCTCT
Organism: Henricia sp. BOLD:AAB3569; assembly: GCA_037783545.1. Lineage (NCBI taxonomy): Eukaryota > Metazoa > Echinodermata > Asteroidea > Spinulosida > Echinasteridae > Henricia > Henricia sp. BOLD:AAB3569. The sequence continues at coordinate 23,070 of JBBELK010000143.1, read as the reverse complement.
CGAGTGTCATTGCGCGACGGATCGTACCATTATTTGTAGGGTATGCAGTTTATGAAAGTTCAAGTACGCCGCCAATAAATGCATCATATACCCATTGAAAACCCATTGAAACTGTATTTGAATGTTTTAAAACCGTGTTTGGAGAGGAATCAATTCTTCCTGTTTGAAAATATTAATATTTGTTGCGTTTGTTCGTAGTGTGTAATCCCTGCCAAAATCGGCCGCCCCCGTCCATATATTACGTGATCCGTCCTTTCGAATACGGCGCTAGACTGGTTCCCGCTCCACATATAAAAAAGGCAATCGGAACGGACGTTCCACTGAATGGGAAAGCCCATGGATTTTCTCTGCTTTATTTCCACAAACCGAAAATTAAGATCAGCTAAATCGAAACATTCTGAACCTCAATTTACAATTTATGAAACAATTTGGGACGTTTTGTGAGGTTAAAGTACCTGGATACAAGTCAATCGTAATACAAAATCACACATGGATTTGGCTGGAAACAATTTTGAAAAGTAAATAAATTTTGTGTTGAGCACATTTCTGTACTGGAAAGCTCCATGAACTTTGTACCTGGCGCTGTTTAGCACAAAATTGCTGAGCACAGATTTTATTAATGAATTACTTTGTAAGATGAGGAACCAGCTAAATTTGTATTTTCAAATTGTGCTTAAAAACAGTATCAACATTTTGTGCACATGTAAATACATATCACAATATTTAGTCAGGCAACCAACTTTTGCAATATAAAGCAGATAAATTATGTGCTGAGTAATGTTTCGTGCCAATAGCGCCATGAAATTGGCCCCTGGAGTTAAGAAAGTTTTTCCCTTTTTTTCAATACTTCATTGCACCATCACTGCTGTCCTCATCTTTTGCAATGTCAGTCGTCATCAAAGTCTTTAAAGCCCCAAAATTGTACAAAATTTGTACAAGAAAACGAAAACTAAAAGTGTTGACAGCAAGGTAACAATCACATGATATGGTATCTTTGTGGAAGAAAACTGCTAACTGAAGTTGTTTTAAGTTACATACAATGGAGAAATTAACTGATTGTATAATACACACAATGAGGGAATGGAATGACAAGAATGCGAGCAAAGTAGTGTAGATAACAAGGAAATACAATTAATTACTTGTCCTGTAACACTTATGTAATGCTGCTGTTCCTAATTTTAAACGTTTTCCAGTCACGTAATGTCTTGAAGTTGCTGCTGGTGGGTATCACCTTCATGCCATTTGGAAACGACTTTATCACCTTCGCGGGTCCATCTCCTATTGGGAATGAGTGGACATGGGTTGGCTGCTCTCTTCCAAATGCCAGATACACCTCTTCGGGAGAATGATCTAGGGAAAAACAATTAACTAATTAAAAAAAATTGTTGTCATTATTTAATATCCATATCTACATTCTTTAAAATCGATGCTTAGAATACAGACGTTAAAACAATTTTAGACGTTAAAACAAGTGTAATACAATTGTAGATCACTTGATGAATACCTGGTTGGCATTTGACGCTTGCTCATACGTTTGGGTTCACCGGCGATGTCATCTTCACTTCCTGACCACAATGCACCTGGTGGTTGGTGCCTTGTCCCCATCACTGTTGAACTGAAAAATTAATAACAAGTTAACATCAATAATAAATGGCACTGAGGGTTGAGAAGTGGATCAGAATGTTTTTTCTTTTTTTGAAATGACTCATCAAGCATCGGTAAGTGCAAATTTGATGGAGATACCCACATTTTTGAGTGAGAAAAAAAAAATTGTTTTTGAGGAAACACTTACCGGGAAGTCTCAAATGTTTTGTGCAAAAGGTCGTAAGACATGATGAACGGTATAAATACCGTACAAGTTCGCCACTAATTCTTCCTAATAAAAGTAATAATGTCATGATCATAAATGCCCCAGAAAGTGTAAAATTTGGTGAGGAAACACGATAAGAAAATATCAAGTTTTTCTTTGAACACACTTAGGATTTTTTTTGTCATGCTCCATAGACTTAGTGCATGGAGTTTCAACTCGCGAACGTGCATGATAGTTTTTCCATGATCAACCATCAAATTCTCTCCGAATTTGTTGAGCGTGACCGGTCGAGATGTCTTAAAACGGGACGACTGTCGCTGTCACTTGTTCACTGTACCGTGTACACTGCGCTGGTGCCTGGAGTGTGTTTTTCAGTTGTTAATTTATGCCACTTAAACCACGAATTAGCAAACACGGACCGCTAGCAACATAAAGCTTACTATACTATTTTTACGAGTAATTTGTTGCTCATATACACAGCAATCTTTCGCGATCCATCGATGAAAATCATGATTGTTGCTGGCCGGCCGGCGCCGCGCCACACACGAAAAGGACATTTCAGTCTGGCTCTCTGACATGACGTTAAAATGCCGTATATTTAGATTTCGCAGGCCTGGATCCCAGACTTAAGGGCCAATCATCAGAGTGGTCGATTTTATAGCAGGAAATGCACAAGAAAAATAAACACATCACCGATTTAAATTGTGAAATTAGGAGAATTTATTCTACTACAGCATAATGTTAAAACATTTTAAATGTTATGAGCTACAATTCTGATGGTTGCATAATGTATACATTGACAACGTGCTTCAATTTTCATATACCACGCACCCCACAAATAATGGTATGGTCTGTCGCGAAGTAACAATCGGTTTCCTGTTTAATGGCGACGCACACGTTGTGAATCCGGGAAAAACAAAGTAGTTCCAGCGTCGAAAACCGACAAAAACTCAAAAAGGACCCTCGGGATTTCTTTTTAACATCGATTTCTACTTTCAACAATAAATAAGGACTCAACTTGTTTAGGTCTGGTTAAGTATTAAAGTCCTACACGGACGAGGAAATTCCGACTGACCTATATAGACCGTATCTAATAGCCGTCATCTTGTGGGGCAGTTTTTTTTATTTTCTTGATGACATGCATGGTTGCACTTATATTGTGCTTACATTGTTGAACAGTGTAAGTAACAAAAGGTGCCCCACGCAAGAGATGGCAGCTATTCGATACGGTCTATAGTCGAAGGATTCGAAATAGGCCTATGACTTTTTTTTTGTGCATTTTTTTAAATTTTTTGTTCAGCTGTCGAAACAGCTTTGTATCGGCGATAATGTTAAATGGGCAGGTTTTGTCTAAATGATTTGACAATAGATATACAAACAGCGTGCATAACCTGATAACAGTGTGATTGTCCTCAAAGATTGCCACCGTGCAATTAAGGGTCTTTGATGTTGATAATCGTGTAAATCGTCCCTCTTAAAACCAGAACAGAAAATATGTACATTTTTGTATAAAATGAGTTAAGTTTTTTGACACTTGACCCACCTAGCATGAGGCCCATGCATCAACATTTACAAGGTGTAAGTAACAAATCGATTACATGCTAGAGTTTCTGATTTTTCAGCTACAGGACATTTTAGGACATAAACTGGTTTGAAGGGCCAGGGGCCGAAGTTTTCTTTTTGGTCATGTCGATGAAAAGGGAAAGTACTTTATATTCTTACAATGTATATATTCGATACCAAAGCAAGACAACAAATTTATTGTAAAATACCGACCTTTTAGACAAATTAACCAAATTAGTCCATGCGTAAATTATGATTTTCTCGACAATATATACCATATACGTTCGCCACTAATAATTCTTCATAATATGACGTTTTTATAATGCTTCACTGTATGGATTTTTAAGTATAGTCGGGGAAGAACTACCGTGTATATCTTATTATCTTAAAGTTTGCTTTGTCCAGCTTGCATAATGATCATAAACCACTGAATATTTTTGTTATTTTCTTTTCGATTTTTTATTATTATTATTATTTTTTATTTACTTTTTTTGCATTAGTTGTAACATCCAAATTCATTTCTGAGAATGGAGGTAAAACCCAACCATGTAAATTGCCTGTACATGTGTAGAAGATTCATTCCCGTGTTTTAGTGATTTTTAATGCCGTGCTATTAATGCCGTATGCTATTATCGTCTGTATAATGTCGGTATTCTAAACCATCGTTCTAATAAGTAATGTAATTTGCCTCTGCTTCCTTTGCATGTACACTGGTTACTTGGCAACAGCCTTTAATGGAGAGTACGGCCAGCTGAACGTTGCCATTGACAGCGGCCAGGTAAGGATCCATAGATCTAACCAAACATGATAGCGCAGTGTTGTAAATTTGACGATTGAACGTTTGAATTATAAACTTCCCCCTTTTTTGTTTAAAATATAAGCTAAGTCTAGTTCTTTCCGTCCGTTATTCACGAATGATCATCGACTGATCCATTCTAAAAATGGGGGAAGGGAAGAAAGAAGGGGAGCGAAGAACGCACTCCCCTTCCCATAGTATATGGTTGTAGTACAGGTAATGGAAAATCTGTTTCGGGGTGGTGAGTGGGGGAGGTACTGCACTAACAGAAGGGAAGAGTGTGTTGAATGCATAGTGACAGTATAGGGGGAGTCCCTCTGTCACATACCGTGCTGGGTAAGTATAGGGCAAAATAAGGCACAGCTCTTTTTAAAAATGTACGCGTTCTCTTTTATCCATAAAGGAAAAAGTAGCATCGTCTAGACGAAGAAAGGAAATAACAGCATCGTCTAGGTGACTTGCAATGCTGGTTTACAGTATAGTACACAATATAAACGGCGAAAGCACGCCCTCAAGTATAGGCATTTCAAGTAGGCCTAGGCATAATTACTCCACTGGCACTTGTTTCCCTGGACACGAAGCAACGTTCCTCCATGTGCGCAAAAATATTCACTTTTTTTAAGACGCACATTGCAACTGGAAAATATTATACAATGTACACGCCACAAATCATGCCACAAATATACCACATTATTCTTTCAAACCAAAACGGACGACAGAATCAACCAAACCCAAACAAATTACTCGAAGCCAAGCTGTTGCAGGGTCGAAATGGACCGAACGGCACTAAATCTACCGAACCCAACCATTTAACAATTAATTTAACAACATGCTCGTGGAAATGCACTATATACCACTAATTAAAGCGTGACGTCAATTGCCAGGGTAACTGGGTCTAAACATTCTCTGGTAATCTGAAACGTCCATTGCTAAAGCGCAGGGAAACAGTTCACTGGTTTTAGTGCAGACCATTATTGCTTAGCAATATACCAAATGCACATTGTCCTGATGCAGTGGCGGATCCAGCCTCATTACAATACAGGGATACAAAGGAAAAGCGGGGACTATAGGCCTCTGAACTCCATTGTATTTCTGTATTTTAATGAGGCTATATCCGCCACTGTGATGAAACCCAAAATAGATTAAACGTTTGTCGAAACCTTGCAATTTTAAAGAGCCATTTGCGGTATATTTTACATGTTTCGATAAATTTTACAAACAAACGATAAGGAATGTATCCACGTCATTACCAACATGGATCAAGTGCATCACCAAACACACATTTAGCGTCGGGTAAATGTCGGCAATGTACATGCGTAATTGGTGGCTAATGGCGCCTTATTTCCATACACACGCTTTTCGTCCGCTATAATTATGCGTGCGTTGCGTGTGCATTCCGTTCAAAGGCGGCACGCAAATTGTACGACTTGGGTAGTCCTACGCAAACAATTGAACGCACGAAGTCTTGTGTATCATGGTCTCTCACATTTGACTCATGTATGTGTGCGTTATGCCACTGTCGTTGGACTTGTTGCCCATCGTTACTTCTGGAAAATCCACGGTTCTCCCAAAAGGACTACCGTCTAGCCCCTCAGTTGGCGAACTGTCACCGACGGCTGCATAGAGACTATCCACGGCACGGCGGGTGGGAAGGACGCCCTCTACGGCTTGCGAGGAGACATTGTAACGCATCTGCACTTGTCCGTGGGAGTTTCTCCCGCGTCGTTTTTGGCTGAAACGAAAATATTTTGGCTTATTGCGATGTGCATGATATCATAATGAACCCCAAAACCGAAAAAAAGGCATTTTACAAACTATTTATGCATACATATTAATAATATAAATATCAGTTGTTTGTGTTATACACTCCAGTACTTTTGCACACGCACGGTGCTATGAGTGCACATGCGTTGAACAGCCGCATGTGGTCGCCATCGTCCAATAAACTAAGTATAGTACAATGTGTATTGAAACGGGTCTACCGCTATAGGGTGCGTCACTCTATCTATAGGGTTGTTTGGGGGACGCGCCGGCGCGGATACAGTGGTCAGCTCATCTCTTGCAGGTTCAATCAGATAGAAAACCGGACAAAATGGATTTTTCGGAGACCCTTTAACAACAGGATTCTTCCAAAAATGGAAAATGTCACTTTTAATTGCTGTGGAAGTCGTTTTGCTTAAGGGTCATTCCATGTCAGACCAACGCACTTTTTTACCTTATGTCTTCCAATTTTGATAAAAATTGCTGTGCTTGTAGGTCCTAATGAGCAATGAATGCACACCAATTTTTAGCCCGATCCGACCTACCATGTGCTCAGGGCAGACACCACAAAAATCTGACATTTTTAGAGTGAAATACCACCCTTTTGGTACAAATATGTAAAAACCATGTCAATTTTCATCCAGTATATGCAAATTTGGTATTAAAATAATGAGAATTGCATGCTCAAATCAATTCTTTTGTCAAAAATATTATTTTCAAAAGTAGGTCACCGTACCTTTAATATGTCATCGTGACCTTTGACCCAATTTTTGTAATAATGTATCATTCCGAAAATTAACGAAATGAAAATGACTTGATAGAGCATGTCTTCCTCTATCAGAATCCACTTAGAACAAATTGGGATCTTTAAAATTTGCAACTTTATGACTATTTTTGTACAGTTGGTAGGTTACAAATTAGTCAATTTATATACTTTACATTAGAAATCCACTAACACAACTTACTGTTCTGTTTCAATTGTTACTAAAATTATTCTTGGTTGGTGAATTTCTCATTTTGAGGGCTAATGTGGTCTAACCAGAATCATACTTTAAATTATCAGCAGTGGCGTACCAATGATTTGGCTTTTTGTTTGGGGGGGGGGGGGGGGGAGGGGGTGCTAATTTTTTTCTTCAAATTTCTTTAGAAGATTGTAAAAATAGATGACCAAAAAATCAAACAAACAAATTGACAACCTTGGAGGGGTTAGAAGGGGTTATAATGTTCAGTGTCATCAGAACATACTTCATTCCATCCTCTTGCAACAGTGCCCCTTTAACGCACTCCCTAACTCCTGCGTACAGTGGCCCTGTTGAAAAAGGCCCCATTTCGTGGTGGGACTAGCGACAGAAATCTCGTCGCCTCTGCTGGACCAATCAGGACGCTTGGCAGTGCATTGCAGCATGATTGCAGGCATTCAAATGTAACGCGCGCAGATTGTAAACACCGTGCATGCATGTGATACATTCGTCGGCATGCATCCCTGTTATTAATTTGAAAAACTGCGGAGTAAATAAGATCGTCGTTTGAAAGTTTGGTAGGAATGGGACAGTCATAAGGAACGGAACCCAATACAATTTCTGGAAAGTACAGAAATCGTTTCTTTTCGGCATAACATGACCGAATTGATTAAATTACATCAAAATGACTCGGGCGTGAGTTGGCTCAAGACAACAGCCGGCTCAGTCCACAGATTTGCGTGTGTTTCCTCAGGGTATTGTTACGTCGCTTTGCAGAGTGGAAATTCCCTGATATCTCAGGATGACTTCATTCAGGCGCTGTCCCACTGAACACTGAGACTGAGACATTGTGTCACCTAGTCCAAAGAGAAGACTGCCTATGAGCAAAATTTCCCCAACTGTTGTAGAATCGGTTAAGATGCTAAATTGCAAGCCTTGTGTGTTGATTGATGCATGAATTATAGCGCCCTTAAGTGTCATGTTTTGTCCAGTCAATAACAAATAGTGCAGGGCTGTAGTGTTAGCACAACTCAGAGGCCAGATATTCTGGTGATACAGTTTCCTTAAAATCAGAAGGTAGAATTTTGCTTTTTCTGGCTTGTTCTTTATACATTTACAAATCTAGTTTAATTTTAGTAACTTTAGAAACAGACGATTGAGTTGTGTTAGTGGATTTCTAATGTAAAGTATATAAATTGACTAATTTGTAACCTACCAACTGTACAAAAATAGTCATAAAGTTGCATATTTTTAAGATCCCAATTTGTTCTAAGTGGATTCTGATAGAGAAAGACATGCTCTATCAAGTCATTTTAATTTCGTTGATTTTCGGAATGATACATTATTACAAAAATTGGGTCAAAGGTCACGATAACATATTAAAGGTACGGTGACCTACTTTTTACGAAATTTATTTTTGACAAAAGAATTGATTTGAGCATGCAATTATCATTATTTTAATACCAAATTTGCATATACTCGATGAAAATTGACATGGTTTTTACATATTTGTACCAAAAGGGTGGTATTTTACTCTAAAAATGTCCATTTTTTGTGGTGTCTGCCCTGACCACATAGTAGGTCGGATCGGGCTAAAAATTGGTGTGCATTCATTGCTCATCAGGACCTATAAGGACAGCAATTTTTATTAAAATCGGAAGACATAAGGTAAAAAAGTGCGTTGGTCTGACATGGAATGACCCTTAAACAGGTCCACTTGAACCTAGACAAAATCACTAAAGCAAAACAGTAGGCCTAGGCCGAAGGCGATGCCAAAGTGATTGGTCGACAGACTGATCAAGAATGTATAATTTAAGAAAATTGCGTTTCTTTTGAAGTAGATATTTATGCACAAATCAAAAATACTGAGAATGGCATACCGAGCACAATAAGCAGCCTGAAATATAACCAATATCACCGCGACGACAGCCAGGACGGCGCAGACAATAACCAGTGCCAAACCGGTGGCCGTAAGCTTTGATCTGATGGTGGAACCTGGCGCTGAAAACAGAGCGTCTGTCGGCTGGACTGAGGGTGCGCCATCAAACGTTGCAGTTGGGATGCTGTGTTCTTCGGAGAGAAAGTCTGACACTCGAGTTGCGATGTCTGCTGTTGTAATATAATTCAGTTGTAGAAAATGCTGTCTTTAATGCCTGCAGGACTTCGATTAGACGCAGGCCCTAAAACGTACCATTCAGTGAAGCGAAATACAAGATATATGTTTGGTCGACATGAGCATATCATCATCATGCAATTTTCCTTAATTTTGATTGAGCAATTTTAGATCAATTTTTTCAATAATCTTCTTGCTTTAGATTGCAGCAAAGTAAACGCTGAACTTGCATGACCAGTATTAAATAGCATTCTGATTATGCTCCAAAAGATATTTTAATCTAAACAATTCTAATTGGTCTAAACGTACCCCATCCTTGCGTTTCACTTGAGACGATTCCTGACGCTCCGGTTCCGAAATAGATGCCATCGCTATCTAAACGCTGCAGCAACATGGCTGCCGGAAACGCGCCAATGACGCGGTTGCTGGGTTTTGTCAGCATCAGGATTACTGCCGAGAAACGGGTGGACGTGGTGGCCGTGCTGTATATTTCCACTCTGCCCTGGGCCCATGGTGAGGTAAGCTCCGTTTTGCATAAGTCGCCTCTATCGTCTTGCAGATTAAGCATGGCGACTGGAAGCGACGCTAGCTCAGAACCATTGATCAAGATGTCGGAAGCCCCGGCGCACGGGTAGCTAATGACGAGATGTGTCACTAAACGACTCTGTGCGTCATCCGTGTTGACGTCCACGAACACAGCGTGATTCGTGTACTGCTCCACTGGAATCGTCAGAGTTGCAGCAGAGGATTTCTGACTAGCGATGAACTGAACGACCAAGATGGCTCTATCTGAGGTTAGCCGGACCACCTTCATATCTTTCATGTCATAGTCATACCACACCGGACGTCCAATGGCTACCTCCATCAAGTGGTTGTCCCTGAACGTCAGCGTTGTATTGGGAAAAGGAGCAAGAATTCTCCAAGTGTGCATATCGGTGATTGGTCCCGAGTGTGCAAGAGCGAACTCACGACCCCAGGTCACGACTGGAGGCAACTGCTCTACCATGTAAAAACAATAATCGGAGCAGTCATTTCCGGCTACCAGCGAGACAGACTGATTAGACGTGACCTTTGACCCCGTGAGGTCATTCAAGCTCTGAATCTTTGCCGATCTGGCGCGATGGAGAACCAAATGGATCTTGTCACCGGCCCGATATTGCTGTTCATCGTTTAACATGGCTGATGTGCTGAGGTCTACTGATACTTGGGTGTTGTCCATAGTGGCCGTGATAATGAACTGGGAGTAGTGTCTGACGTCATCATTTCCTCCCCTTATTTTAGATTGAATGTTGAAGGTCAATATGTAGTATTCTAGTCCCAAACCATTGGTTGGAATGGCGAGAAAACCCTCGGAACGGTAAGGTTTGCGTTGCTTGACAACACACCTTACGCTGACGTCCGCACTGGCTGTTACCACAACTGCACCATCGAATCCTGTCAGATCGAATAGAGCCGCCTCGCGATAGCCGATATACTTTTGAAGAGGCTGCTTGTGACCCGAATATGATACATTTACCTCTGTGTCACCGATGGCATCCGTCGTCACAATGACCATTGGGTAAAAAAAGCTCGAGTGGGGATTTGGGTCAAGAATTGAGAAGATGAACTCACGACCTTTGCTGTCTATTGGTAACCCTTGGATAAAAAAAAGAGGAACACAAATACATGCGTAATCTAAAACCGAACAACACAAACAATTTTTACCCAACGTTAGTTCAAACATCAACATACCTATCTTTGGGGCGCATAATGCCCAACTGGTGTTGAGTAACAGTCTTACCCAAGGCTTGGGTGATACTGTATGCATAATTATTGGTTAAACTTAATCAACCAATCTTTCGTTGAATGTGCATATCTAATTATCGGTTAAAAGTTAATTATCCAACGTTTGGGTAAATGTGCATGGCCAATTGTTGCTTAAAGGTAGTATACATCATTGGTAATCTCGAAAATCAGAAATGTTCACAGATTTACGCCTAACTTGCACAATATAAACATGATGACCGTAGAAAACTTCCCATGGAATGGTTTTGTCTGAAGTGCTATAGTCTTGGATAAATGAGTAAAACAATTAGTTTTCGTCTCATGAGACGAAAATTAAATTCACCCCAAAACCACTTCGCCGAGTGCCATTTCGCCCCAAACCACTTCGCCTGAGTGCCCTTTCGCCCCAAATTACCTCGTCCAAACACTGCATCGCCAAAATGCCACTTCGCCCCAAAACCACTTCGTGCAAAGGCCGTGGTTCAGGGCGAAGTGTTTTTGGGGCGAAATGACTGCAAACCCTTTTTGACTGTACGGAAGTACGGAGCTGGTTTTTGCTCAGGTTGATTTTTAATCATGCATATCTTCAATCACACAGGGGGATAAAACTATTTCTAACAGTTTACCAATCATGTATACTATATTTAAATTCAATCATCCAAGGTTTGGGTAAGAGTGCATAGCCAGTTTATGGTTAAATTAATTCATCCAAGGTTTACGTGAATGTTTATGACCAATTGTTGGTTAAATCCAATCACCAAATGTTTGGGTAAATATGCAAGCCCAATACATTAAATTGTTGGTTCAATTAAATCATCAAAGGTGAGCTCACATAGCCAATTGTTGGTTACCTTTTTACCAACTGGTGTTCTCCCCTCCCCAACTTGTCCCAATAATTCGGCACAAGGAAAAGCTAAACGTTGGGCATCTGCTGACAAATGATTGGTGTTTTCACATTGTAATAAAGGACACTTTGGTATATTTCCCCGTGTAGTAACGCCTTTTCCACACTATAATTTGTTCGTGGTGGAACAGCATGTACTTGGCAAATGCCATTTTCCTAACAAGCAAGAGCCTTGTTTTCTAGAGTGTTTTATTCTAGTTTGGTCTAAATCCAGTCAGTCGAGAATCCCACGTGTATTCTGCATCACAATCGGTCAGTCCAGATCGAGCAATCCTCAAGACCACAGACACGGATCCAATCGTTTCCAAAATTATCCACCGCCATTCCCAGACATGTTTTGCACCTGCGGGTGGGGATTTTTGTCACCTAAATGTTGCCCCATAGGGGTGAGGATTTTGTCACAAAAAAAGTGACAATCTCCATCTTTAGGTGGAGTAGCCCGGGGTGGGAGGGGTGGGGTAAACAATTGATATGTGCATAATAAAGTTAGTACAGTTTGTCCATGGGATGGGAGGCAATAATATTAGCAGCCATCTTGGACGTGACTCCGTCCTGACCTTGCGTACTTTCCACATATCAGACCTATGCACAGATCCAAAGGGGAGGGGGGTTCATGCCCCGATGAGCGACTTTGTCGGAACTCGCACTAGCAAAACCCCTCCCTGAAACAAATCCTGGATCCAGCCCTGAGACCCTAACAATAATCAACGGAGAAAACGTCTAAATGCATGCAAATGCACCCCTACCCTTGCGAAAAAGCCATTAAAATAATGTTTTCCTGAATACAATGTAGTTCACTCTATCCCTGGACTATTTTGCAAGGTTTTGTTGCTTCCTCAAACGAAACGGAAACCCAAATTTGATGGTATCATTGTTTTTTAACGGGAAGCAAATTATACTATAATTTGTTTACGAGAGTACAAGGAAAATTAAGTTATACATGTTTTTGTAACCTTGGCTGTTTGGTTTTGGTTTAAGTCATGAAAAATCTTGGGGTGAAAATAGCAGCAGTTTGCCGCAATTTTAGTTTGATTTCTGATGATTTTTCCACTTGTGTGTTCCTAAAAGCGCCCTCTTTCTATGAGTTTCTTTGAAATGTTGAAAAACTCTACCTTTTATTCATTTTTATATCAGTTCCAAAACAAACTCTTCACAGTTGTGCCGCAAAGACTGTACATAAAGTTATTTAGCACTTCAGGTGCCCTATATTACAGATCTTCACCAACAAATATATTTGATGAGTGCAAGTCGAAAAGTGCTTTAGCATGTCTTTGTCGTTACCTAATTCTATTTTCTAAATACTATTTTTTTAATGTCTGCAGATAATTTTTTACCACATTGAGTTGACAAATTCGCCCACAAGAGTACAACTTTACACGGGGAAAAATCATGCGGTGTTTGTCACCATATCAACACTTTCACTAACACGGCGGCAAATGCAATAGGTCTATACTAAGCACTTGGCCGCAGTCTTACCTTGAACCGCACACACGGTAGACCACAGTGCAAGACACACCACTCGTAACAGGGCCATGTTGTTCGGTTTATGCATCGAGAATGAGGCATTAACTAAATGTATCACATTGAGAAAATTTTATCACGAACAGAAAATGGAACTGCATGGTGCTGTTCCGGTAATGAGCATAAAAATAGGTCGGTATAATTTTCCCTGCTAGTACAATAACGGTGTCAGACAGTATTTCTGGTTTTACAGAGGTTTTGCATGTAAATATATCTGGTCAAACTGTTGATTAACAGAATGCCACTTATTTAAAGGCAATGTTTTAAATTAATGGCATGGGTGGATGTTTCAAAGCATTATTCCCGTAAAAAGACAGGTTTGAGTTGTAAACTGTTCATTAACAGCCTTTTCCGTTAAAAAACGTTAAATACACTGTAAAAATGGTAATGTTTACATATACCGTATACTGTAATCGCTTACAGTAATTTACTGTAGATATGTTTTACAGCACATTACTTTAAAGTCACAGAGCGGACGACTCACTCCAAGGTACATCTCACCATCCGACCATGGTACTATGGGAGGAAGTTTCTTATATCGTGGCACACCAATAGATCCCAGATACCTACAACCATTGTTTGGACATACCGCAAACCCATACTTGTCATTGTGTTAGGTTACAACACAAGGAGAACATTTTCTCAACTTTCGATCCCCCACATCTGTTAATGGACTATTCCACATCATTTACATATACACAAACGTTAGAAGTGATATTGTACCGTTGGACTAATTGTTATTTTGCAATAACGCAATTTTTTATAATTATGGTGTTGATTGTGGATGTTTAATTTGTATAGTGGCACAAAACAGGTTCCTGTGTCAAATTTTTCCCAAGAAAACTGTATAAAGTGCTGTTTCTCTGGTGTAAAGTACGATGGTGTGAATATAATATGTACAAAATTGAAAAAGAAATCTGGGTGGGGGTTAAAAGGGCATCAGCCACCACCCCACCCCCCCACCCCCCCCCCCCCCCCATCCCCCCCCCCCCCCCCCCCCATCCCCCCCCCCCCCCCCCCATCCCCCCATCCCCCGATGAGCGACTTTTTCGGCACTCGCACTAGCAAAACCCATCTCTGAAAAACAAATCCTGAGACCCCAACAATAATCCACGGAGAAAACGTATAAATGCATGCAAACGAACCCATGCCCCTTGCGAAAAAGCCATTAAAATAATGTTAGGGTTAAGGGAAATTCAAATATCCATTGTTCCGTAGAGATACAAGTTACCCCTAAAAATGTAGGTCTTGGCGAGTTTTACACAGAGGACAAAAGGTCAATTATAAAGGGAGTTTCGCTAAATTTGGTAATCCTCGCCATCAAACAAAACTGTACGTGTAAATTAATAAAGTTTTACTATAACATGATATTTGTCTGTCTCAACGTATTTTATTCGCCATATAAATACAGGTTAATTTGATTATATTGGTAGAAAGGCTTTCTGCCACAACGTGGGAAATATGTGGGTCAATATAGCACCAAAAATACCCCAACATAAACAAAAACCTTACAGGCATGGAAGGGGTGGAGACAATGACTCCTCTAATATAACTGCTGATGTCAGATATAGCTAATTGTATTATTCATTAATGTGTATAACATGATACTGTGGCAAGACTGGCTGCACCAGTCACCATATGAGCCGCTAAGGCAGGGTGGGCCACTCTGCCAGAATTGCCTTCCTGACAACCTGCACTTTTAGGACAGTTTTTGAGACATGGGGTTCAAAAAGTCTGGTTAGGCCCATGCAGGTTTAATCAGGATAAAAAACCTAACAAACTTGGCCATCTCGGTTCAGCCCGAAGCCATCCCGGTTCAGCCCGAAGCCATCCAAGCCAAGCTCAATGCCCTCCGGCCAGGCCCGTAACCAGGGGGGGGGGGGGGAGGGGTCGGGTGTATCGGACGATCCCCCCCGCGGAACAGGGAGTTCCGCTCTACAAAAAAAAATTAAATAATTCAAATAATTAAATTGTTCGTCGCACAATTAAATTGTTCGTCGCAAAACTCGCTGGTTACGGGCCTGCTCCCAGCTATGCCCGAACCCCAAAACCCAAAACCCCAGCCCGAAGCCATCGCGGCACAGCCCGAAATAGCAGCTGTCTGCCACAATTTTAGTTTGATTTCTTATGATTTGTACCACTTGTGTGTTCCTAAAAAAGAAGAAATGCTTAAAAACTCTACTGTTGTGCTGCAAAGACTATATACATAAAGTTATTTAGAACTTCAGATGCCTTTATTACAGATCTTCACCAATAAATATTTTGTTTAGCCCTAATGAGACAATCAACTACCATATGCGCGGTTACGTTCAAAGGACAGTCACATTTATTTCCCTTCCTGCTGTATCGTCATTGTTACAGTAATTATTACTCCAGGGAGTTGCTGTTTACGGCAGAGGCCATGTTTTTGTCCGGGTTTTTTTCCGTTTTGTGTAAACTGCCTATTATTCCTCACGGGTGCGATATTTGTACGTGACGCTTTCTTAAGACCTTGTAATTTCCGCTGTGCGAGGTTTGTGAATGTTACCAAACCTACCTTGGCCAGCCTCGCTCATTGTTCATTTCGTACGGGAGGCGCCTGTCGAAAATGTTTAGCAAATTCTAGCCTTGCGTTGGGGGAACAAAGCCATGTCTTCACAAGGATGTGGGAACGGGAAAGCGGCATCTTAACATTACAAATTGAGCGTAAATATTAGCTCACCGGCACTAATGTACAGCTTGGTTTGCACGGGTATGTCCGCGTTTCCAGTTTTGTATTGTCTATTTAAAGGGACACACCGCTTACTGTTTACATAATGTAGCAATCTAGCATCCTTGAGAATAATATTTTGATGGTCGTTGTGAAAAAAAATTATCAAAATGTCACGTCATTAACTAGAAATGTTTAAAATTAACAAAATTTACTCTGTATGGAAAGCGCTTCAGAATAATGTATGGGTCTATTTCGAGCCCAAAATAGCCCAACAAAGCCGGTGTGTCCCTTTAAAGGCCGTTATTGGCAATGACCTAAAATGTTGACAATAAAAACGTTACTTTACTCAGTGTTGATACCCACGTAAACAAACACGACATGAGTTTATTTCTGTCAAATATGGTATTTTGGTGTTTTTTTAAACTCCTTACAGCAAAACTATTTTGCAAGGTTTTGTTGCTTCCTCAAACGAAACGGAAAACAAAATTCGATAGTATCATTGTTTTATAACGGGAAGCAAATTATACCATAATTTGTTTCCGAGAGTACAAGGAAAATCAAGTTTACATTTGTAACTTTGGCTGTTTGGTTTTGGTTTAAGTCATGACAAAACTGGGGATGAAAATAGCAGCAGTCTGCCACAATTTTAGTTTGATTTCTGATGATTTTTGTCTTTAATGCTTCCACTTGTGTTTTCCTAAAAAAGAAGAAATGCTGAAAAACTCTACCTTTTATTCATTTGTATATCAAACGAACAGTAGTATGCCTTCCTTAACAAACTACTTACAGTTGTGCAGCAAAGACTATGCATCAAGTTATTTAGAACTTCATATGCCCTTTATTACAGATCTTCACCAACAAATATTTTGTTTAGCCCTAATGAGCCAATCAACTACCATATGCGCGGTTACGTTCAAAGAACAGTCACATTTATTTCCCTTCCTGCTGTATCGTCAATGCATTTGGTTACAGTAATTATTACCCCAGGGAGTTGCTGTTTGCGGCAGAGGCCATGTTTTTGTCCGGGGGGTTTTGTTTTCTTTTCTGTTTTGTGTAAACTGCCTATTATTCCTTATGGATGCGATATTTGTACGTGACGCTTTGTTAAGACCTTGTAATTTCCGCTGTGCGAGGTTTGTGCACGTTACCAAACCTACCTTGGCCAGCCTCGCTCATTGTTCATTTCAGGACTCTAATTTAAAAAATAAAATCCTGGAAAGGAACACGGAAACGACATTGAAACATGTCCAGAAGCACGAGTACGTTATTAATTCCGATTTTACTACACAAAAAGTGAATAATTACTTGATGCCAACTTCACTTAAGCGGCATCTTAAGTCGTCCCCGATGCGTTAAAACCACATTACTTGATGCCAACTTCACTTTCGCTAACGCCATTCTCAGTCGTGTATCAAAACCTTTCACGATCTAGGCACTTTTTCTTTCAACACAACACTATATATAGCCTTTTGCGTGTTTCACGGTGAACAACGTCTGGTGTACTAAACTACTTCCTTTCATACTCACACTTATCACACCAATTGTACTACAAAATAACCAGAGTTGGTGTTAAAATATTTTAACACCAAGGGTGTTCATTTTAACACCCGAGTTTTTGCAGTGTAATATTATAACCAATGTGGGTTGGTTAATTAAACAACCAATATACGTTGGTTAGTATTGTAACCAATATTGATTGGTCAACTAAACAACCAAGAGATGTTGGTTATTATTCCAACCAATATGGATTGGTTAAATAAACAACTAAGACATGTTGGTTAGTATTCTAACCAATATGGATTGGTTAAATAAACAACCAAGAGATGTTGGTTAGTATTCTAACCAATATGGTTTGGTTGAAATAGTAAACCTTATAAGATTGGTTAATTTAACTAATATATTGGTTGGACACATCTACTAACCACATTGGTTGAATTTGACCAATATATTGGTTAATTCAATCTGTTTTAATTCAATCTGTGGTATCCAGGTGAGCATACTAAACGTAAGAATATGAAAGGTCGCAAAATTTGTTTTTAAAATAAAATGCGTGCATAGTTTAAAAGAGTTTTTCACAAATCTTTTTTTTTTTATTCAACTTTTGAGGTAAAATGTTAGGTTATTGCAAATGATATCTTTAAGCAAGGTTTACTTCTGTTGTTTGCAGAATAAATTACATATGCACAGCACGATTAGTGGGAGAGTGAGTGTGCCCAGGGGTGTCATGTTGATACGACTGACTACACCACACGAACGCATCACTGTGATTCCGGCGACTGAAATTTTGTACCTTGTGGAGACATGGGTTCTATGGCGCACAAAGGGTTGTAAAGGTTCCACAGGGTAATTCTAAAGGTCTCCACAAGGATGGCTCTGGTTAGTGTTGTGGATTTTAGGGGAAATTGAGGGCTTTCTAAATTATTCTGGTCGAGCCCGCCGCTAGATTATTAAATTTGGCAATTAGGGACGAAATTTGGGCTCCGAAAAAACATTTCTGCTTCGTACGGGAGGCGCCTGTCGAAAATGCTTAGCAAATTCTAGCCTTGCGTTGGGGGAACAAAGCCATGTCTCCACAATGATGTGGGAACGGGAAAGCGGAATCTTAAGTCGTCCCCGATGCGTTAAAACCACATTACTTGATGCCAACTTCACTTTCGCTAACGCCATTCTCAGTCGTGTATCAAAACCTTTCACGATCTAGGCACTTTTTCTTTCAACACAACACTATATATAGCCTTTTGCGTGTTCACGGTGAACAACGTCTGGTGTACTGAACTACTTCCTTTCATACTCACACTTATCACACCAATTGTACTACAAAATAACCAGAGTTGGTGTTAACATATTTTAACACCAAGGGTGTTCATTTTAACACCCGGGTTTTTGCAGTGTAATATTCTAACCAATGTGGGTTGGTTAATTAAACAACCAATATATGTTGGTTAGTATTGTAACCAATATTGATTGGTCAACTAAACAACCAAGAGATGTTGGTTATTATTCCAACCAATATGGATTGGTTAAATAAACAACTAAGACATGTTGGTTAGTATTCTAACCAATATGGATTGGTTAAATAAACAACCAAGAGATGTTGGTTAGTATTCTAACCAATATGGTTTGGTGGAAATAGTAAACCTTATAAGATTGGTTAATTTAACTAATAGATTGGTTGGACACATCTACATTGGTTGAATTTGACCAATATATTGGTTAATTCAATCTGTTTTTAGGGTGTGGTATCCAGGTGAGCATACTAAATTTTTCGTAAGAATATGAAAGGTCGCAAAATTTGTTTTAAAAATAAAATGCGTGCATGGTTTAAAAGAGTTTTTATTCAACTTTTGAGGTAAAATTTTAGGTTATTGCAAATGATATCTTTAAGCAAGGTTTACTTCTGTTGGTTGCAGTATAAATTAAATATGCACAGCACGATTAGTGGCAGAGTGAGTGTGCCCAAGGGTGTACCCATGTTAACACGACTGACTACACCACACGAACGCATCACTGTGATTCCGGCGACTGAAATTTTGTACCTTGTGGAGACATGGGTTCTATGGCGCACAAAGGGTTGTAAAGGTTCCACAGGGTAATTCTAAAGGTCTCCACAAGGATGGCTCTGGTTAGTGTTGTGGATTTTAGGGGAAATTGAGGGCTTTCTAAATTATTCTGGTCGAGCCCGCCGCTAGATTATTAAATTGGCAATTAGGGACGAAATTTGGGCTTCGTACGGAGGCGCCTGTCGAAAATGCTTAGCAAATTCTAGCCTTGCGTTGGGGGAACAAAGCCATGTCTCCACAATGATGTGGGAACGGGAAAGCGGCATCTTAAGTCGTCCCCGATGCGTTAAAACCACATTACAAATTGAGCGTAAATATTAGCTCACCGGCACTAATCTACAGCTTGGTTTGCACGGGTATGTCCGCGTTTCCAGTTTTTTATGTATTGTCTATTTAAAGGGACACACCGGCTTACTGTTTACATAATGTAGCAAACTAGCATCCTTGAGAATAATATTTCGATGGTCGTTGTGAAAACAATTATCAAAATGTCACGTAATTAACTAGAAATTTTTAAAATTAACAAAAGAGACAAATGTTGGGCTATACGCTTTACCAGCCGTCGCGATGTATTATGTATCATGTAAATAAAGTGGCGTTCCATATGGCACGTGTTTAACCTCGATTGCTTGTTTTCCCCGACTCATCACACCTTGCATGATCCCTCAGGTCAACGCTGACTCGAGGAAACACATCGAACGCAACGTCTTGGTGTCTTTAGCGCCCTCATAGGCCTATGCTGTTTTTTCTTCTGATATTATTTATCGCCGCTAACGCGAAGCGAAGACAGGAAAATCTGAGAGATTCTCTCGTCTATATCAACACCCAGAAACCCCTTATGAAATCTGTTGGCAGAAATCTGTTGTACATATTTAAAAATATAGGCCTATGTACATAGTGTTCGTAGGACATTATTTTCCAACAAGAAGAGAAACCAACCGCGAATGACAAAAGCAACTCGCACTTCGCGCTGGTTTCTTCGGCTGGAAATACAACTAACTCACAAGACCACGTGACTTTTCGGAACCAGAATCTGGTTCCGAAAAGTCACGTGACCTTGATTTTTTGAAAAATGCTCAAAAACGGCTAAATTTTACGGCGTATTTTCAGGATATATCTAATTTACTCTGGAAAGCGCTTCAGAATAATGTATGGGTCTATTCCTAGCCCAAAACAGCCCAACAAAGCCGGTGTGTCCCTTTAAAGGCCGTTATTGGCAATGACCTAAAATGTTGACAAGACAAACGTTACTTTACTCAAAGTGTTGATACCCACGTAAACAAACACGACATGAGTTTATTTCTGTCAAAGATTTTTAACGTAACAACTGGAAAGCAGTGTGTCAAAGTGTGTGTGCACACACATTGTTTTACTACTCACTTAACACAACCACCATGCATGGATATTTAAGGCAGAACACATGATGGTAAACCGTTACAAATAGTTTCATCTCCCTGTGTGATTTAAGATATGCATGATTAAAATCAACCTGGTGAAAGTCAGCTCCGTACTTCGTCTAACTTTTGAGAAAACAGTCAAAAACTGTGTTGTTATCACTTCGCCCAAAACCCACTTCGCCCTGGACCACTTCGCTCTAAACCACGGCCTGCGCACGAAGTTGACATACATGTACACTACTACCTTCATCACCCAAAAATGGTAAACAGGACTACCCGAACCATCGCAAGGTGTGCAAGTTTTAAGTACTGCAAGCACATGAGGAATTCCACAAAATCACAACTTTAGTAAAGACTGTTACAAAAATGGCGACAACGCAAGTTTAAAGGCACAGGCTCGTCAGCAATGCGCGCGCGTCAAATTCGTGCCACGAAATACGCAGCTCTATGCCTTTGCTATGGAGCTGCGTATTTCGTGGCACGAATTTGGCGCGCGCGCATTGCTGACGAGCCTGTGCATTTAAGCACACCAGTTTTAACACGGTTGTATGTAAACTTCTGACTACAACTGTACGTAATTTAGTGATACAGCATCCTTGACAATAATTTGTTGATGGTCCTTGTGAAAAACGATCGTCAAAATGTCCTGTAATTTACCACAAAAGCTTAAAATTAATTTTTAAAAACAAACCTCAATAGTCGAGTTATACGCTTTACAGCCGTACATTATCTCGTTCACGACTTTGTTGGAAACGATTCGCTCTTCACTTGGCAGCTTTTTGCTTTGGATATCTCTCATTTTCTGCTGATAGTCAGGGAATATTGCCGAAATCTGGGAACTAAATCCTTACCAAATTATTTCTTTACCAAATTGTTATTAAAAAAAGTTGAAATTCAACTTCCCTAGGAAAACCCGTGACAGCTCTTTAAAGTTGGGGTACCAGGAACTATTAATCCGAAAATATTGAAAAATTTAAATACTATATCAACTATCTTGTGGGGGTCAAATGAGAGGTTTTCGTGATTCTGAATTAATTGTAAACATTTATTTTGCATCAGATCGACTTTTGGATGACAAACTGTGATGCTTAGCTCTTTTTTTAATTATTAAACGTATATATATTCAATTCAAAGGTCGTAGTCCATGGTCAAAGGGACCCACCGTGCACCCCCCCCCCCTCCCCCCCCCCCCCTCCCCCCCCCCCCCCCCCCCTCCCCCCTCGAATTGACGAAACAACATTTTTCTATTAGGTTTGCATCTGTACTTTATTTTAACACTTGTTAACATGAGATTAACTGGGACTCACTACTTGATTTTTGATGTTACATGAACCCTCAGGCCCAAGACTTTTGACGGCCATTTTAGGGTTAAGGGAAATTCAAATATCCATTGTTCCGTAGAGATACAAGTTACCCCTAAAAATGTAGGTCTTAGCGAGTTTTACACAGAGGGTCAAAAGGTCAATTATAAAGGGAGTTTCGCTAAATTTGGTAATCCTCGCCATCAAACAAAACTGTACGTGTAAATTAATAAAGTTTTACTACAATCAGACCTATACCATATTCCAGGCCATTAAAGATGCATTGGCTGTGCGCTCTGTGTGTACCAAAGTCGAGAACTGCCTCCAGAACATCCAGGATTGGCTGACCGAAAACTTCTTAAAGGGAAACCCTACTAAGACAGAGATCCAGCTCCTTGGATCCCCTCAACGTCTCAAGGCTGTCGGAGTAACGTCGTTGTCTGTGGCGGGTACTGATGTGCCTGTCACGATGAAACCTGTGCGAAACCTTGGTGTGCTCTTTGATAGTCAATTGGACATGAAGTCACAAGTTAGTGCGCTAGTTAAATCCGGAAATTTCTATCTGCGCAACATAGCCCTCGCTCGTGACCGCCTGACACTGAAAGCCACCAAGTCACTTGTACAAGCCTTGGTCCTCTCCAGGCTGGACTACTGTAATAGTCTGTTGGCAGAGGCATTTCTCAGGAACAGCTTGGAAGACTTCAAATCGTCCAAAACAATGCTGCCCGCCTGGTCACAAGGACCCCAAGACGTGCCCACATATCACCAATCCTCGAGGACTTGCATTGGCTACCTGTTCAGGCCAGGGTCAACTACAAGATTCTCCTTCTGACTTTTAAGTCACCATATGAGCGCTAAGGCAGGGTGGGCCACTCTGCCAGAATTGCCTTCCTGACAACCTGCACTTCTACGACAGTTTTTGAGACATG